>BMAT01002136.1:282806-316224 GCA_019649035.1 Elysia marginata | reverse complement strand
ACATATTTACCCCATCAGGCCTATACACACCAGAGCAAATTCAACTCAAATTTCAGGTTGGTTGTTTGAATTTTTAACGTCCCAGTCAACTTCAGGGTTAGATCAGAGACAGCACTGGGGACAATTGAAAGCGTGCTGCCACACTGTGATGTAAGGAGCGCTTGCATACACCACATACAGTGACATTATCCTGAACTAAATCCATAATGCCGGACACTAGGCGGATCAGCTGCTAATACCAATTTAAAGTCCTTGGTTTGGCTCGCCCTGGGATCGAAACACGATTCCCCGATCTCTGAGCGATTGTCTTACCGCTAGGCCATAGAGCCAGTCAACTCCTATTTCAGAGCATTACAATGCGGCAGCCTGTTAGGCGCTCAAATACTAGCATTCCACAAATTTCAAGCGCTGCCTTTAGCCAGTACCCATTTTACAGGTGGGTGGACTAGGGAAAGTTAGGGTGAATTGCTTTCCCAAGGCAATTGTATCATCACAGGGTCGGAAATCGAGCCCGCGACCTCCAGATCTCAAGACCTACGCGCTAACCACTCTGCCACGCTGCCCCTATGGTCTCATTTTAATGGACTCATCCACTAGAGTTAATGTACCCTTCTAAACTTGAGGTCACAAACCTCAACAACGATTTGCATTCATCTGCCCCGGCGTTCTGACATGGCAGTGAGACGACAGCGCCATCCCTGTTTACTACTGAGTGACACGTTAATTTTTATAGGAAAAACTGGCAAAGATGAAGAAGATTGATATAGCTTTGAGTTACCCACAAAATTTTCAGACTTTGGTGCATGTCCTTAGAATAGTGAATCATATGTATCAACATAAATTATATTTGGCCCTTTTTAAACCACTCTCCGAATCTGAGGCATTTTGCAAAAGAAATTTAGGTTTCAAACAAACTAAGTGTCTCCCACACCTTTTTTTAATATAGATTTTTAATTTTTGTTATTATTATTGTTACTGTTATTATTACTATTATTATTATTATTATTATTATTATTTTTATTATTTTTATTATTATGTTATTATTATTGTATTATTATTATTATTAATATTATTATTATTGTGATTACTATGATAATTATTATTATTACTACTACTATTATTATGATTATTATTATTACTATTATGACGCTTATTGTTATAATTATCAATAGAAATATTATTAGTATTATTATTATTATCATCATTATTATTATCATTAATATTGTTAAAATAATTGTTATTCACTCAAATATAGTTTGTAGTATTTTTGTTATCGCTATTTTCTCGCCAATTTTGTTACTTTGAGCTTCATGAAAAGCTCTTAAGCGGGTGTATAATTCAAGTCTTCCGTTGGCAGAAGTGCATAGTCTCCGATGGGGACAACATAAAGAAATAATTCAATAATCGAAGTAAATTTTAAACACATTGGAGTTAAATTTAAATACCAAAGCACAATGTTTATTAAATAGAAGTTTAAGTAACACATCACTTCAACTTTTCAAGATGAAAACATTAAAAAGTTTCAAAATTTCTTTATTTTTTTTTCACACTTTCTTCCAATAAATTTTGTAAAGTTGTATAGCTCCGTTTTACAGAACGATTAGTATTTTTTTTTTTGTTGCTTTGTTCAGTTTTTCTTTTCTTTCAACATTTTACGTCTCTCCAAATCTTAATAGTGGCAAGTATCTCAAGAAGCTTAACAATTTTAAACCAAAGCTAAAGCGCTAAACGGTTGTTTATTGTCCCCAGCGTGCGTGGCTCTGGACACCAACAGCACTCTGTGCGTAAATCAAAGGACAAGCAACAGCGTTGCTACACAGCAAACCAATCTAAGTGGCCTCAAGTCCAACTGCACACGCCTGGGATCTGAGAATGGTGGAGAGGCTATTAGCAGCTCAGTAGCTGAGTACTTCTAGTAAGTCAATACTAATAGTAGTCGCAAGAGAAGACAATTACTCACATTGTTTGATTGCTACCAAAAGGGATCGATAATAAATAAATTAAAATAACAAAAATTGATAAATATGATAAAGTAGATAAACATGTTCATAGTCTGCGTTATTGGGAGCGATTTTTTTAAAAGAATAATAATTTCTAAAGTAATTCAGATTAAGTTTTACGTTGCAATTGCGTGTGGATAATTTGCGAAAAAATAAACATTTGTTGTTAGAGATGCGTATTAAATATTTTTACGTTCATAAATTATGATTGAAAACAACAAGCAGGTTGAAATTATTAGAGTAAAAAAAGTAACCAAAACAATTTGAAAAATAAAAGTTTTTTGAGCAGTACTGTCGTCGCTACTTCATCAGTAGAAATAAATCATGTCTACTTTAAATTTCCCCCTAATCGATTGATGAGCGTTTTGTGATTGTAACATTATCATGATGATGATGCAGAGAATAAAAAAGAGAGAGGGAGAGACAGAGGAAGAAAGAATAGAGTAATAGAGGAAGAAAGAGAGTGAGAGGCTCTTATACCACAAGTATATGTTTACATTGATTAAATTTTTTCTCACTTGATAAAAAGAATATGACTATGCTTGTTTTTTGACAAAGAGTGGTTGCATTATAGATAAATGTACTTATTAAATATACATTAACAAAGGTAAAGAGATAATGAGAGCAAGTAGGTCTCGTACTTGACATATTAAAAACATGAATATGTCCCATTTTGCTTAGAATGTAAATACAGAGTCTAAGAGAGAGAGGGAGGGAGAGAGAGAGAGAGAGAGAAAGAGAGAGAGAGCGATTGATATGTTAATATCTTATTCTTACATACTGTTATATTGTTGCAAAATGTTATTCCCATTACAAGAGCGATATTGGAGAGGGAAGGAAAGACCCATTAATTAGATAGATAGATAGACAAAGAGAGAGAGACAGAGATAGAGAGTACCATATACTCTTGCATATTTTGAGCTGAATATCCCACCTTTATGAGAGAGATAGGGGGGTAGAGAGAGAGACTAAGGGAGAATGGCTCATACCTATACAATTTATCGTACTGCACTGCTCTTTCTCTGCCTTTCATAGATGCATGGACAGAGCTAAAGTAAGATTTAGTTTTGTTCATGCGTTCAGAATGACGAATTATATTGTTAGATAAATTTCATTGCATGAATGTTAACCAGTTAAGTATTAAGAGAGAAAAAGACAGAGAGAGATAGAGAGAGAGCGAGAAAAATAGAGAAAGATAGCAAGGGAAAGACCAAGAGAAACTGAAAGAGTGTGTGTTGTATGTTTTTTCAAAGGGTTTGATATATTATATATATATATATGTATACTTACATATGTTAATTCATTGATGTTTCTTTTTTTTTGTTACTTTCCTTGCGGGGTGACGCCCCTTTTTTGGAATAAAATATCTGAATCTGAATCTGAATCTGAATTTGTCTGTCCCACGCTGCATTATTTTCAGCCGCTCTGTTGTGGATACATCAGACCAGTGGGGAGAACCCAGGGAGCTGCGGTGGCAACTCTGTCTCTGCCTCCTCGCTGTCTGGGTTATGGTGGCCCTCGCCTTTATCAAGGGCATCAAGCCAGGAGAGAAAGTCAGTACTTAACAATCACAGATGGCTAAAATAAATCCCATTAAATTTTGTTTGCGGATAATTGAATTGCGGAGATCATTATATGCGTTACAGAAAAGTTTTAAAAAAATCTCATAAGCAGGTTAAAATTATTCTTTACATATCTTGATTATGTCCTGGGTTGTTAATATGTTGTGTTTGGTAGATCTGGTATTTCAACAACAAAGTGTTTCTCCGCACCCAGGTTTTGAAAATGGGTTGTCTATTCCACAGCAGAACTTTTGCAAAAAAAAATTACAAAATTATTGACTGCGTTATATCGCGCCTCTTCTAAAAATTAAGCGATAGCTCAAGATGCCTTTCATTCATGAAATATATTAACATTATTTAAATTCGACCACTGAGTGGTAATTGAACAAAGACACAATTTTGCTTTTTGAAAACGATGGAAGATGAAATGTCAAATGCCATTCTGCAAAGAATAAGAAGAAGAAGAAGAAGAAGAAGGAGAAATGTGAAAATTAAAACCAATTTTACTTTCACGTACAATTTTATTAGAGATTCATTTTGCAATCAACAGTCACAAAAAAACTATTTTGATTAGGACATTCAAGCAAATGCCAGCATTATTTTTTGGGGTCCTGACGATGATCATTGTTGAACCTTGTTGTAACACCAGAGACTATTCACTTCTTTACCGCAGGCCACGTACTTTCTACTGACGCTAACAACTCTAACGCTGCTGGTACTGTTTGTGAGGGCCAGTGCGCTTCCCGGTGGCAATGAAGGTCTTAGGTAGGACGACTTGTGTTTGGACATTAAAATACTTCAGTGTAAACAAACTGTTTTCGTACAAATAAATAGGTTTTCTAACTAAGCAGCAATAAATGTGAGCAAATTTTCATTTATTTTTGGCAACAGGATTGACAGCGGAACTGTAGCTAATTGCTTGGAATTTGTTTTCAAAATAAAGATATGCAGCCGTTTGTTTTTTTTTTACCTCGACAGCTTTTATTTGTTTACCTACATGATTGTGTTAGCGTAATTAAAATAAATGACATTTAAAATGTTACACTTGGAAAAACATTACTGCCTTTTTTAAAACTTTTTTCATTAAAATAAAAAAGATGTTTTTTGTCTTTGCAAGTCTTACGTACGTTTCAAGTGGTGCAGAACAGAAATAACTTTTGTGATGTGCACTTTAATACCACATTAAATTAAGTTACTACAAAATTATGAAAACGTAAAAACCTTTCATAATTATCCCACATTATATGGTTCAATTTTATGACGAATTATGGTATAAGATTCACAAATAAAATTGATACTAACTCTTTAGGCCTATACCATTCTACATCACTTACTGTATGTAAGTTTGTAAAGGTTTTACTGTTCTAATGATAGCCTACGCGTGTAATCAAATTTTCTTAACTTGGAGTATTTAAGATTCTTTTACCTTTTTTATGTGAAAATCACTTCAGTAACAATTGTGTGTTTAATGTCTTGGTCCGATCCAGTTTTCTGTTCACGCCTCAATGGACGTCGCTAGCACAAGGTCAGTTGTGGAGGGACGCAGCCACGCAGGTTTTCTTCTCTCTGTCGCTAGGATCGGGAACCCTCATCGCCGTAGGGACCTACAACAAATTCAACAACGACCTTTTCACGTAAGCTTGGCCACAGAAAAAATGTTTGACGCTCTTACTATGATTCGAACAGTTAGTTGTGGTCTGTGAAAATTCCTCGAAAAATGAGCATTGCTAGCATATATTATAATACAGGTAAATGAATATTCCACATCACCCTAGCTTTTATCGACACACGAAGGTGCTTTTATCAGAATACAATCATTTCAACAAAGCGATAAATACAGCATTGCCGATTCCATGACGCGATGTGATCCTTTGTTTTGTTTTTGTATTTTGTTTGTTTTTGTCTTAAAAAATGAACAGGGTGCTCCTTTATTTACTCCCAGTCGATATAGTTTAACAAATGAAATCAAGAATGTATGATATTAATCAGCATTGATCGGTAGCCGGTTCCTACATAATTGTGAACAGGTTTCATTAGACTTACTTACTTCTCTCATGGGTCATTTTAAAACTTTTTTTTTATTGTTGACCATATTCGGGTGAACATTAACAAACTGTGTGCGCCTTTGTGAGGATTAATATGGGTCCTTAGTTTCCTCTCTCTTGACAGTTAAGTTCAAAAACATGAGAAGGGTATACAGAAATCGTGAGCAATGCAAAAAAGAGGGGGGGGGGATATTTTTCCTCAACCAAGTTTTTTTTTCAGACACTGCATGCGAGTTAACGCTGTGTATTTAAGTATGTGTTTTTTTCTTCACTGATGCCACGTAAATTTCTTACTGCAGAAATAGGAAAAACTGACTTGGGTTCTGAATAATTTCTCCAAGAGAAAGGCGGTGGCAAATCAAAGTAGCCTAACTTATCATTTTGGGATCTCCACAGCGATCGTCTTTTAAAATTGTAATGCACCCTTTTAGTAAAATTGTTGAAAATTGACATAGCAGTTTTAATAAAGGTCCATCATCGCCTTGTAATAATCGTATTGAACATTCCATTTAAATGAAGGCGAATTCAGAGTACGGTTCTACACATAAATGCTTTGTTTTGACAAAGATAGAACAATACTTAGTTCTCAAAAGCGATGGCAGTGTGGCGTGAATGCTTTTTAACATAGCTTATGGAAGAGAATTCGAAACATATCACACACCGATTGAATTATACCTTTTCTTAGCAACTAAACTTCCTAACTTTTTTGTTTTTTATTTTAATTCTAATTCTAGTGAGACTGCCATTGTCTGTAGCATAGATTCGCTGGTCAGCGTAATGTCCAGTCTTGTTGTGTTTGCTGTACTTGGCTCCATTGGGCACACTACAGGCCTCCCTCTGGATGCTGTTGCCATATCTGGTAAGCGGGTTAAGACTCTACCAATATGTTTGATAAAGAAAATCGAAGTTTTGATTCAGGACTTGGACATAGACTAAAGCAAATAAACTTACATAAAATAAAAGCATATAATGTCGACAAAGCGAAAACTTTAGTCTCAAATATAACTTTTATGAAGGTGAATAACAAACTAGAAAATCGCCCAATGAGCTGAAATTAGGAATACTGTTTGACAACAAATAACTAACTCCACCGCCTGATTTTCATTTTATTTGAAAATGAAAAAAGTCTACAAAACACTTATTCTGATCTTTATTTTTTGTGCAAAGGTAATGTTTTCTCTTTATTCTTTTCAACAAATTCCTATTTTATCCTTAACAAGACTTCTCTTCTTCGGCGCTGCTTTCCTGCCACAGAACATTACTTCCACAATAACGCTCGCAGAAACCTAGCACTCTGATTGTCTCTATTTTGTTCCCATTTCGTTATGTAGATCTGGGCCTGCCGTTTGTGGCCTTGTCCCATGCCACTTTCGACCTCCCAGGCCGCCTGTTCTGGTCGGGTTTGTCTTTCCTCACGCTGGCCGTGTGTGGAGTGTTCACCTGTGCCAGTCTGGCGGCAACGACGGTGACTTCTTTGGTGGAGGTGTTCTCAGGGACACTGAAGAAACAGAGAGTGTGGCTGGTCCTGGGCTTGTGTACTGGAGCAACTCTTCTAGGCCTTACTCTTATGGTACAGGTAAGCCTTTCGTGTTTTTTAAAAACTAAATCTGATTATCCTTTAGCTTTATGCTACAGGTCCAATGCATAATTGTATAGCTCAGTTTTCGGATATGGCCAACTTGAACATGAAATCAGTAACTCAGGAAAACTTCGATCGGGTTGAATTTGAGAGATAATCTAACTGTATTTGAATCGGAACCCCAACGTTATTTACAAAGCGTAATAAAGTAATAAATATTCCTTCTTAGCATAAGTGATAAATCCTCAACAGAACATGTGAAATTTACGCAACCATAAACATCAAATACTATGAGCATTAAGATGAACTAACAAACAATTTTACAAGCAAAGTAAATAGCTTTGCATCTAATATAAAAAACGTAACTCCTCATCGAATAGTCATTGTTTCCTAAATTAATATCATTGTTGTTATTACCATAAACCTTATTATCAATAGTATTAACAATATTATTGTTTATGTTTTTATTTGTATTATTTTATTCTTAGTAGTATTATTATTATCATTATTTAATCGTGATTAAATCCACACACCTTTCCTCCTTGTCATTAATATCAGGTGGCCTGCGTTGCCATGGGATGATGCTTTGCGATACTTGATAGTCTCTGCATATTGGCACAGATTAAGATCCCATTTAGTAAGCCTGTTGACTGCCAGAGCTGACGTTGGCTTGGTTGGGCTTAATAGGGAAATCGTCATTTTTTCCATGGTCCATGACCAACGCGAAGCGTCACCCATATCAAAGTTTGTTGAGTCCTAAGATTACAGCCATGACTTCCTTTTAATCCTGGCTATAATTACTCTCATTGTTTGATCCCTTCGCCATGGGCCTCTCACTGTCCTCAAGGAACAAGGCTCTGAGGATTCCAAATGGCTGAAGCGGTGCCCTCCTCCAAAGCAGGGTTGAAGTTGACAAAGAATGCGTTCAAGGTTGACTGAAACTCCATATATATGTTGTGTGAGCTGGTCCATACTTTTTGGAAACAACGTGGGGCATAGGTTATTTCAAATACAGTCGATTCTTGAAAAGGACGCCTTTATGAGCACAAGTTTCTTCTATGACTGTGGACCAAGACATTTTTGGTTGTAGGTGCCAGCAAGGCCAATCTTTGTCAAACAATGGTTTTGATCTAGTCATTATATTAGATCTTTTGGTTAAGGCATTGGATGCCACTGTGCCTCAAAATGATTAACTATGACTGTAAAGTCTACAACAATTTAGATGATGGGTTGACCTCTAAATGCTGCTTGATGGCTCTCTTTATACCAGCTTGTATTGCAGGGTCTAGGTTTTTCTGAACGATTATAGGAATTGAACATGACTTACGGAAACTCGGCTTGCTGTCCTCTTGAATCTGACCTCGGATTAAAAGTCTTTAAGGGTCCCCATCTAAGATCTGGGAACTCACGATATAGCTGTTGTGAGGATCTCTGGAGGGACATGTCAAGCTTGAAGTTTTCAAAGACTTTCTTGGTAGAGCAGCAGTTTCAGAGACAGTTTATGCAGGAGTAGCAGCATAAGAACTTCAAAGGGAGGTGAGTCACGACAAACTTCTGTGCTTTCAAATGGTGATCATTGGACGTCTTGATATGGACTGTAATCGCTATAAACATAGGTTCAAGGCACACCAGTACTCTCTTTTTTGGTGATATCTCTGGCTTCCAGAGATAGTTCCAGATGCTTCAAACTAACAGAATATCCGGATAGAAGCACTGTTGGTTTATAGGTTAGATACTTGTACCTTAGTCGTCTTCACTTTCTAGCTATGCTGCTAGTGGTTATTTCTGTTTGTATGCCTATTTTATATGATCTTTGACTTTACAGAAACGGCATACAGCAGAGGCGTATTGGTAGCCATCAAGTGTATATAACGCATCACATATGGTGAAGCGCTGTTGTTTTGGCCCTATCTTCTTAAATTGAGGCTTGTTCTTCAGATGTGGAGCCACAAAGATTGCAAACTTTTGACTGTGCCAGTTTATGCACCTTGACGTCTGAGAAAGCTAACAGCTCTGGACGTCTCCGATATTTCAGTACTTATATCAATGGCACGACGTAGTTAAGCTAATCGTTTCACATTAAAAAAAAATGATTCGTTTTGACCTCGTTTTTTGTTGAACAGACAAATAATGTCCTCATGGTTTCATCGCGTGGATCTTTGATGACAACCAAACCGAAAGTGTAGCTTTTTGTTGAAATTCGTGATGCCTGTTTAGGCACCTTCTCACCTGGCTTCCGCTCGGTATTGATGTCAAAGTTAAACCGTTTTCAGGCCATACAAGACTTGGGTCTGTACTGATCAACTACAAATTTCTTCCGTTGTTCATCTTTGCTTTGTATATTCATCATAGCACTGGTCTGGTTAGTTCGAAAATATCAGCTCGCCTGTCATTGGATAAAGTATAGCCTTGGTGAAACTCCCAAATCAGCACCTATAGTCAGACAACAAATGAGTTATGTGTTTCACAAAATTACAGGTTTTATTATACTAGATTGATAAGTGAAAGACAAATTTACACTTGCAGAAAACGCCACAAAGCAACAGCATTGTATGAATTAAGAATTTCCTTTTTTTACATCTTTTTAAGCTTACTTGTAAAATTATTACTTTATGGTCTCTTTTTATTCAGGATGGTTTCAACGTGGTAAACGTCTTCGACCGCTATCTCTCTGGTCTACCCCAACTCTTCACAAGTGGTCTTGTCGTTAGTGCATTCGCTTGGATATATGGAGTGCATAGGTTCAGTGGCGATGTGAGCCGCATGATTAATTCTGAAGTTATGTGGTGGTGGAGAGGGATGTGGGGCTGCGTGTGTCCATGCTTTTTGCTGGTAAGCTAACAAACTTTGATTTGTACTTCATAAGTTGTTCGGGTGTTTGTGAAGTTTCAAATTTAGTTTACATTATATAATTTAATTTTATTGAAATACAGAAAGACCGTTTTCAACGGCGAAGCATTGATATTAAATTTCATTTCATGTCTATTTATACTTTTTGACATTTAAAGTTTAAACATCCTACATAACTCAACTGCGACTATTAATTACTTTTGGCATTTTAAGGTTCTTGTATTGCTTCCGTCTTTGATAATTAAAATTGTTCTGTTTGATTTGGCGAGTCTTTGATAAGCTTAGCAAAAACCTCTGTGTAAAAATTCATTTAAGAAGCGACGTTGTCACGTGATAAAAGATACTCCTTTAGTAGAAACGTGGTGGGTGCCTAAATTGCAATGATTCAAAAATCGTAGTCCCAGCAAAAAATGGTTGACTTTTTCGATTTAAAACTGCTTCAGTCCATTTCCAATTACCATATCTCATTCTACCATAAACTTCTGAAAATCCATTGCATATTTATTTCCTTTATACAGCACTTCCTTTTCTCTATTTCAATACACTGGTCAAATTAGGATTTTAGATTTAGAAATACGTCCTTTTAATTTTATTGCAGATCTTGATCATCATTTCCCTGACCTCTCTTCTGTCTGGAACGGGCGAAGCAGTGACAGAACAGCCCTGGTTTATCTATGTGATAGGCTTGTTGCCACTCTTTCTACTACAGGTCCCTGTAGTTTTCTGCGCATGTCAGGAAGTCTCAAAATCCAGATCCGGAATCCTTTTAGAAGTAGGTCTGGCCAGTTTCCTTAGTTTGCTGATAGGTCTTCCTACATAAGACTATGTTTATACAACCGTCTATAAAGCACAGGCAATTGGTTTGACTTCAACATCTAACCCCTCAAAAGCTCCACAGATGGAAAGAAATAATAAAAGTACCCTAAATTTGTACATAGATTTTTTATTTCAATACATTTTGACTTTCTACGAAAGAGTAATCATAAAGATTAATAACTAACAAATGATTTATAATGTTGCTATACTAATATAACTTAGTCTCACCCGCACAGCATCCATATTTTTGGTATATATAATACATAGATAAGTGTTGCGTACATTATTGAGAACGGCAATCTTTTTTTTTTAAACATACGATCCTATTTAAAGTAAAGCTTTGCTTTATGAATTAACAGAAGCTCTAAGGAGAGAAAGTGTTTCATTCAGCCTATTTAAGTTTATAAAACGCATGGAATACAATCTTAAGAAAAGACTTCTATTTGTTTTGTGTTACTAAAAACGGCATTATATGTGGCACAAATTGGTACAAGCAAACACTGTGTCACTTATTGGTTGGGATTTAGTAACAGATTCTGGAACTGGTTTAAATCTAAAGCTGGCTGGGTGGAGGGTAAAAAATAAACCCATTTCTTATCCAAACTCAAGTTTCAAACGTGTATCTCAATGAAAGCAGTTCAAGATTTTGTCGAAGTAGCTGTAAGAGTGGTGCACTATCCTACAGAAGCTCTAATAAAACCTAACTTGTTTTTGGTTATAGTGATGGACTGTTATAGTGCGTTATACAACTGCCGTTAATGCTTTAGTGAAATTTTATGTTTTTAAAAATACTTTTAATTGTCGTTGACTTCACTTCTACGCTCTTTGTTTTACCTTTTTTTAATTTCTAGAAAATTCGGAGAGCGTGCAAGACACGACGTGAGTGGGGGGCTACAGAGCGCAGGTACAGCAGCCATGTCGAGTATTTCCCTACCGTCCACACCCACATGGGGATAGACATCAGCCTGGATGGACTCAACACAGTGACGGGTAAATGATGCTTACATTGAAATGTGTTGAATTTTAGAATTTTAAAATCGTATTTATTTAAATGCTAGATTTCAATAAAAAAGATTGTGGAAAGAAGCTAAACAGTCAGAATAACTGTATTTTAAACAAACTGTTGGTGAATTTCAATATTGTTCTATGTCATTGATTCCTGTAAACGACTTACATAACATCAAATATTCACAGAACTGTTGCCAGACTTTTTGCCAGTATGTTCAAAAAATTTCAAACAATGTTAAAAGGTGGACATATTTTCGTCGAGATTGCATGATTCACTTTTACAAGTAAGACTTTAGCCACAATAATTTTTTTAACACCACTTTTATTCCAAAAGCGATCTGATAGTTCCTATCAGTTGCTCAGGCTTTATATGCACCAAGCATTAAGTTGTAAGTGACAGCGTTCTTTGCATAGAGTAAGAATTTTTTTTTGCCTTCGTGTCGTTTTGTATTTGTTCTCTTAATATGCCCGTTTAAATATTGCGGCAATTATTGTTAACAATTTAACCATTTTTGCGCTGACTTAAGATTAATGACGCTATTGAGATTGGAAGATACAATTTATTACAAAAACAATCAACAAAGTATGGGCGCTGCTATTTTGTAACCAAAGTGGCTGGCCAGGTTTTTCCGCAACTACATTTTAAAAGTCTATTAACAGAGAACGAAATAGTTCGCTCCGCACATTACCTTTCGTCCGCATAGCATACAAGTGGTTAAGTAGATAGCTACCCACAAACAAAGGAATAAGAACAACAAGTTATTCATTGGTCCGTAGCCACCTCATAGTTTAACATCAATCTTTGCATGCAGCCTTGTTGTCTCGATCGTACTTCCTATCACCTCATGGCAATAATTGTGTTGCACAGACCGTGTCGAGTTCAGCCCAGTAGGTGTGCGTGTGCCTAGCCTCTCCCAGACCTCTCTACTTCCGGTCTCTCCAGGCATGCGCAGGACCAGCAGAGGAAGCAAGGGTGGGAAGGTTCGTGACATGCGACACGCGGCCATCTTGAATCACGCCTACAGTAATCCACAATGCAACCTATCCTCCGGTTAGTATCATTAGCTTGACTTACTATAATTGTCTTGCAACTAGTCAAAATGAGTCTTAAGTCGGAATGGTATTACGGTACGGACATCACAAGAGACCTTATTTTCTCTCTTTTGAAGTACTACAAACAGAAAAACACTACCGAGCTCCTGTGTGAAGCTTTAGCCGTTTAAAGTCGGCAGTAATAGGACGTGTACATTTTCAGAAAGGGGTTAAATTGTAGGTCAACCACTTAAGCGCTGGATTGAAATTATTATGTTACTTAGAATGGGAGATAAATTTCATCGCAAAAAAGCAATCAACAAAGCATGGGCGACGCCATTTGCAACCATAGTGGCTGACCAGGTTTTTCCGCAACTGCATTTCAAAAGTCTATTAGCAGAGGACAAAATCGTCCGCTTTGCACACTACATTGCGAACGAAATCGCATTTAAGTGGTTCAAGTTTAGACAACCAGAAAGTTGTAGAATCCGTAGCAAACATGAATGTTTTTACGAGTGTGAAAACTTTTCAGAAACGTAAGTAGCAACAATAACTAACAAATTTGAATACCCACACAACTTTGAAAGTCTGCTTCCCAAAATTAAGTTGACATTTGTATCCACAATAAATGCAATTCAAAGAATCCATTCAACAATTGTTGCTGGAATTGGTGAGCCTTTAGATCAATCTCAAACGCACTCTCTAAGTCAATCTCCCTTAGCTGCTCAGGCAGGTTATTGTGGTGCACAGAGAGAAGAAAGCAAGTTAATCAAATCCCATAGTCTTAGACGTAGTTTCTTTTTACTTGATCTTAGATTTCTATAAAATCAAAAAAGTCAAATGTGAAGAAAGCTCAGTCTTGAAAACGTATTGCGAGTACGTTAAGGCCCGTTCATGCATAATCTGATTTAATTGTAAAGGAATTTGCTTTCTTTTTCCTCAAGAGTAAGGTGATCAGGGTTTAATTCAATGTCTCTCCGTAGAAGTAAAAGTAACAGAGAAAGAAACTCATAGTAAGGCAAGTTTATAGGACGGAGAGTTCAGCACTCCTCACACGCTCAGTTAAAAAAATATCTGAGGGACTCTAGTTTGGCTGCAGAAACTGCAGTATTGACACTTTGCCATTTGCTCGACACGTTTTAGCATGCTTAATTTATCAAGTTTTAACAAGTGAGCCAATGGGCCAAATAACTGATAGGGATTTTAATAGAACCCCTTCAAAATATCCTTAAAGAAGTGTGATGTCGTATTTTGTACCTTCAAAGGCAAAAATGTTGCAGGCAAGACATTCTGTTAAGCTTCCAAATTTCGAAAATTCTATAAAATTATAAATATTGTACTAAAAGATATCAACACTTTTGTTGATTTGGAAGAAAAAGAATAAAGAAGAAAAAATAGACCTTTCAATTGAGTTGTCTCTAAAAAGGAACTTGCGGTTTCCGACTCATTCAACCTGAAATTGACACAAATCATAAAATTATAAATGCTACAGATACAATGTTTGTATTAGAAAAGAAGAGTATTTGAAGAGAAAAACTAGACGATTTTTTCTGCGTACTTGAAGAAGTTCTTATTGTAAAATTAGTTACAAAAAAGCCTAAGGGTTACCAAAGAATTTTTTGTCCTTTACAACGATTCCCAAACAGTAATAATTTATCATTGAAACGTTTAGAAATGGGCTTCACTTGCAGCATGTCATTATGTTTTATCGTTGGTTCCAAACTGTCTCCAGGTTCTTTAGAGAAACCGGACAAAAAACAGCGCCTGCCCGAGTCCCCGTCAGAAATATCGAAAACAGATGATGTTATTTTTGTGAAGCGCAAGAGAAAGAAAGTACCCACTTGTGATGCAAGCACACAGACAGACAGATGCTGGCATGAACCAACATTGTTCCGGCAAAGATCGGTAAGGCCATGCCAAAAAATGTACTGCAGTCTTTTCTTTTAATGAATTAAGCTTTTTTTCTTACTTGTCTATTTAAAAGATAAAAATTTAAGGAGCTCTTTTTTCCCGAAAATTTCTTGTCTATAAATGAAAAATGTATACTTTATGTCTTACATCACTATTCTAACGACAAACCATCATTCACTTTAATTGTACGGTATTCGGGCTCAGTGTGACTTTTAATAGATGATGTTTCTAAACACCGTCGCGAAAATTATGCGCCTTGTTTTACTACCAAAACTAAGGACCACATACAGGTAAAAATAATCGCATAACTGTTTGCTGTACAAAATTTTTTTACTGTTTTTAATGTTGATGGCCTGGTTGAGAATAAGTAAAAAGGAATAGAAATTTAAAAATGGGAATAATAACATTTGTTACTTAAAAAAAAATAATGAAGATTACATTTTTTGTCATGCGCTAGAATCTGCTGGCTAAAAAATGCCAACTTTATACTATTAGATAAAAAAAAATTCATCATTCTTGGGTCACGCACCAAAGTTTGATAAATTGAATAGTTTCATCTTATTGGAGAACAAAATTTTCTTGATGTTCTTATTTTGAAAAAAAAAAATTCGTTAAAAATACACCTCTGTTTATCTAGAATAATTTTGCAGGCGTCCCAGATAGCTCAGAGGTCAATTCAATAGTATGATCGGTGCATTTGTTTTCTGCTAAGTAGAACATGACTCCGAAAAGCAACAAAGCTTTTGCTAAAACTGTCTTTAAAGACGATAGAATCAGTTCATTTGCACTCTAAAGCAAAAATTTTAACGATGTAGATATAGATAGAATCTCGGCAAATCTATAGATTTAGATTAGCAAACTAATGATAGGCGAAAAGAAAAGACAAAATCTGTGTAGATCTAGATTCCTCTAAGGCAGAAGTAGTTTTAGATTTCAATTATAAATCTAGATAAATAGATATGATGTATAACGAACATAACAAAGTACAGGTTTAAAACTTTTTTTATGGCGAGTCCATTCTTACATTCTTTTCTTAATAACCGCAAAATTTCAAAATCCAGGTAGTTTTATTTCGCTAAAAAAGTGAGTAGAAAAAATTTTTTTTTTAAATTTTAAAAAATGTATAAAAACAATAAATGTATTGTTTAGACCAAATGTGATCAACTTTATCAAAACAATTAATGTTTTTTATCATCTATTATATGTGCATTTTCATTTGTTTCTCTACGTTTCTCCATTGCTAGCACTTAGTGAAATGTCAGTAAGTCAAGAAAGATAACTCTCGCTGAATTTTTAATGGATATCGTCTATTGATAGAAAAAGAACTAACTGAAATTCAACACGCGTAAATAATCATCACACCAGTAAAAAGCATCGAAGGAAATAAAACTATTTTTTTTCTGATAATCTAAAATAGCTTAAGACCTTTTGGGTCCTCTTGAACGTTTTTACATGTGAAATGATTTTCTTACATCAGGCTTTGCAAGGAATAAAGAAAAAGAGAAACAGAAACTTACATACCTGCGCCCAAAAGAAAGTACACACCCATTATGAATACAGTACGAACAATGCAGAGTGAAAACCTCTGAGAACCTTTGGATTTTTACAAAGATAACTTCACTATGGATTAGTAACAGTAAAACTGTGACAATGGAATATGGTGCTTTGAATCCTAGTTTTTTTAAACAATTTTTTTATGGAAATAAGCTAGCCTATTTACCTAGTCAAACAATATGACAATTTTGCCTCTATTTTGATGCCGGTTTGGTTCTTAATTGTCACCTTCAATATCTAATGTGCCCATCATTGAGCTCATGAACTCACAAGGCTATACTAATTGTCACCATTTGTTTTGATCAAAAGCTTTTTAACAACCAGTCATCGCTTCCAACATTTCTAACAAGTCCGATCTTGGGAAATACCTCTTACTCGTTATGC
Organism: Elysia marginata; assembly: GCA_019649035.1. Taxonomy (NCBI): domain Eukaryota; kingdom Metazoa; phylum Mollusca; class Gastropoda; family Plakobranchidae; genus Elysia; species Elysia marginata. The sequence continues at coordinate 299,483 of BMAT01002136.1, read as the reverse complement.
AGTAGCATCGCATGGCATTTTATATCTTCTTGATTGATTCGTGGGAAATAACAATGTGTCGTCTTGTCCACAACATGTGTTTGTGAGCCCGTTATAGGGCCTGTCTGTGATGAAGGGACAGAAGTAGGTGTTGAAATGGCGCCATCTTGCTGGCATTTCATAGGTGCTGGATACGAATGGGGCTGACAAATTATACCGTATCCAAGGTTGTTTTGAGCAATATGAAAAGCAGTTTGATAACGATTTCCATGAAGTTAGTAAAAATGGATTTCTTTACATTTGAAAGGTCTATTTAGGAACCAGAGGCAACGAAACGTCTTAAAGAGTTTCAAATCGTCTATCCAATCACATTTAACAGCCTCAGAACTTGAGAAATGGAACTCCGAACTTCATGCTGGTGCATTTATCGTCAAGCCATTTTTCTGAAGAGAGGCGGGCCATGGCGAAAACTCAAGATAAATATGATTATACTATAAGTTTTCAATAGTAAAAAACCTCCCAAAATATGCGTTGCCAGTGAAATTGGTTTAAAATCTCATTTAAAGTCAACAGGAGTTTTAACCGTGAGTACGTACTGAGAGGAATAACTCGTCAACAAAATCCCACTTGTTTGCATTCAACGCACCGAAAACGATATTTACAACAGTTCACCTTAAAATTTAAGAGATCGGGGGTCAACGGTAAAGTTATGCCGGGGACAGTCAAAGTATAATATCTTTCATGTAGTTTAAACTGTGCATACTGCACTTTAATTGTTCGGGACAGAGTTATACCGTGTTGGAAAGTGTATAGTTTTTCTTGGACGTGATTAAGACCAAGTCACATCATCCAATGACAAAGAAGTGAAAAAATAAATTGATCGAGAGAGTCAAACAGCACTAAAAACTGATTTAAGATGAGAGTTATCCCCTGATCCAGCGTATTTGTATCACCGTACTTTTCCGTTGTATAGTCTTTGAGGATCAGCAACTGCTGTAACATGCGTGTGAGAACATTGTATAGGACATTTTAGGCATGAAAGAGAAATCGAGAGGAGGATGAGGACAAAAAACGCTTTGAAAAAACTCATGTTATTATTTTCGAAGACACCTGTAAAAAAAACTATTTTCAGAGTCGTTGAAAAATCTTCCATCTTTCCTCACTTTTAACGAAAAGAGTACAAATAGAGCTAAAAAAAGTAATATTACGAGTACGTATATTTTTAAAACTGTTTACCCCCTTTTCCTGTTTTTCTACTACCGTACCCTACTTTCCTGGTCCGACCTCTAGACCTATACCGATATCCCCCTCAGTCGCTCTCACCCTTTATTTCATGTCACAGGCTGGCTAAATTATGTTCACTGTTTAGAGAAAAACATTTCTGCATGATTTTGGCTTAAAATGAGCAGCGTTTGATGCATGTCCCGAGAATGATGCATTACCCTACCTATCGACAAAAAATTGAAATTGAGAGAGAGGGGGGGGTTAAAACTTTTGATGTTGTATTATCTACATTGCGTTTGTTCTAATATTCTGTCTTTGAGTTTTCTATCAACGCCTTCTCTTTATTTTTTTATCTCCTATAACCGTTTCACCCTCCTCTATATCACAATTCACGTTTCTCTCTTTCTCTCTCTCTCTCGCTCTCTCTCTCCCTTCTCTCTCTATCTATTTATCTGTCTGTCTATCTATTTATCTAGTATCCTTTTAAGTGTAAAATAACATACTTCGTAGAGTGCTCTACTTCTGGCATGGAGCGTAATGATTGTCATATCTACCTAAATTTTGTGCCTTGCCTTGACTTATAAGTTTCGGGTAGCTCTGCCCTCATCAGATGGCTGACTGATCGTTGTTGGCACGCTGGTCTGTGTTTACCAGCATGGCCGACTGGAATGCGTTCGCTAATCACATTTCTCCTTTATAAATGAGCGCAATGCGAAAAAATCTCCTTACGCACATTAAAGGAAACTCTTTTTTTAATTTCAGTATAGCTAGTTTTACTTCTCGGCACAAAGAACAGTGTCTTTTAATTATTAGCCAGGGGAGGGTTCGAAATACAGAAATTTCTCGTGTGGCAGTGGACAATGTGCAATTAGAAGGCTGAAAAATAGCTCGATCTGGGGTTAATTTGGGGGAGCAAACTGTTACTTGTCTAACCCTGGTCCAGATCAAACATATAGACTGATTTTAAAAAACATCATAAGTCTTCGGGGTCACCAATTGTTTGTAAAATACCTGAAAACATTAAAAGTTAAACAAATCAATGACTTAAAAAGTGTGTCAAAAAAATCAAGGAAGAAAAAATACTGCTTTACCTCTTTCACCAAGTTCGGGAATTTCCGTCAACTTTTGTCGGTTTTTAACTCTTAGGCTGTGTGGCAATGTCGAATTGAATGTGTATCACTGTCATCACAATCCATTAAAAATTCATTACAAATACAATCACATGAGGTACAAAGTTAATAGGTCTTAACAAATGTACAATTTAAAATAGTTTGATCAAGGAATGGAACTGGTTTTTGTGCATGTAGCATAAAGTTTGAGTCTTGTCATCGATAAAAAAGAGGCCTTTTTTCAAACTGTTTTGGACTTTTTTGAAAATTTCAGGTTCTTTTTTTCTTTAAGTTTTTCATTTCCTTTTTCTCACAGTTTTAGGGTCACATTTTTTTCCTAAGCATTCTTTTCTCTCTATGTTTTAATCTACCAGCAACCATGCATCTGCACCCCAAAGCCTCTATTAACGTCGAAAGAAAAGAATGTAGCGAGGTCGATGTCGTGGCACCAGCTTGGTGTTCGCCGTGCCGTTCTGGAGATAGACGTCAAAACTTTCACAAACCTCGTGAAAAATAATTCTACGAACAGTGTCACAAAGAAACAACCTGCTGTCAACGGAAGTGCAAGTAGCAGCAACAGCAGCAGCAAGATCAGCGATAAAAATGCCATGATTGGCACTAGCAGTAAAGATTTTGGCTCTTGCATAAGTGATGAAATAGCTCCACTTGATAACACTGGTCATGCAAGCTGGAGAAAGAAAAGAAATCAAAGCAAAGATAGAAAGAACACGTCGGAAGCAATGGGCGATGCTTTACGTGCTAGCAGCGGCGTAAGGCAAGCCATACCCGCTAAACCTGGGAGGAAGAAATTCAACAGAAGCATCAGTTGTGATGACGCTAATCTCAGGGCAAGAATCGGCAGTAGCAGTAGCAGTAACAGCAGCAGTACCAAACCTCGCATTCCTAAGCCGGAAAAGGTCGGTCTATTTTTTTGTCAATATACAAATATAGTGAAAAAATAAATAAAAGTTGTTTGCTCTTAATTTTATGTCCCATTTGTACAGACGAAGCATCACAAATTGTTCCATATCATTGTAATGCCGATGTTTTTGGTAGGTGTGTAATTAACATTAAGTATAAGATAGAAGTAAGTTGTGCTTGTTTCAAAAATCGTACTTTTTATTACAAAAAAATATAAGAAGATCACTTATCGAGAAATTCGATATTCAGACCATGTTGTATCTTCCACAGAGCAAAGGAGCTAACAAGGGGTGCCCTGGCGAGAAAAAAAGAAGGTGTGGTCAGAGCATAGCACCCAATTTGAGCCTTCTAATGCGACAAAACTCCTTACCTCAAGGTCAACTCAGTATGGCAGCCTTAGCCAGTCATGATAAAAAACTTTCAAAACTTGAGACCTTTGCGGTTGCTGGTGTGATATCCAAAAACACTCCTTTAAATAAACGTGGGTTTCGCCCAGAGACCGGCACCCTTCCAGGCCGGATCTGTGCGGATACAGTGGTTAGACTAGCCAGCGGCAAAAGCAGCAGTGCTGAGGTTTGCGCTCTCAGTTCGGCCATTTCCAGCAAAAGTGGTAATTCCCAGGGTAAAAGTAATAATTCCCAGGGTAAAAGTGGTAAACATGGCCAAGCCTCGGTGCCAGTCGATGCATTTCTAACCAGTGGGAAGGCAAAGTCTCCTCGTGTCGTTCTTAACAAGGTTTCCCATAGTGAATGCGCAGTGCGAACAAAACGCCCTGCTCTGAAGAGAAGTGAGTCGGAGACAGCAGGCCGAGACATTGCCTCTGAAAAGTTTTTCATACGTCCTGTGGTTAGCCAGCCGAGTGTCTCAGGCTTCAACAGCGCACAAGCAACAAATGAATATAACCTGCCGCTGGCTATGCTTCCTCACAGCAAGCGGAAACGAAGATCAAAGTCAGCTGAAGAATGCACCAAGTCAGAGCACCAAACTTGTGACTACGCCACCACCAACAGTCTACCTCGCTCGGCTCGCGGCGTCCACATGGGCGTTAACTCTAGGCATCTGGAAAGTGAAGAGTCTCTTTCTTCCGAATTGGAAGCAGCAGTCTGCATCCCCAGAGATCCCGATTCAATCCATTGGTTTTCGGAACCTTCTAAAGACAAAGAAAAGACTACCCGTTTGAAACACGTGCCTGCTCTTCCATTATCAAACAAAGATAAAGCAAGGAAAAATACTAACCAAATTCCTTTGCAGGAAGTTGTTCGATATGTCGAAAATGATGGTAAACTTTCGTGCACAGAGCGGACTGTAAGTGATAGTGAACCGGCTATAATAAACCTTATCGATGAGGGTGCCGGTTCGAGGCCAGCTTCCTCAACATGCTCGACAGAGGAGGGTGACGTCATTCTCGAGGAGACCGAGATCGATTTGGAGTTGGATAAATTCGAACATGAACTATTGGTCTCATCCACCTCTATGCCATCATCTCTGTCCTCCCCTTCACCATCATCGACACTATTAGCACCGTTGAGTAGTTGTGGCCCAGAGTCTAGCAATTTATAATGATACAACCATATTTCGGCACAATTCGCCCAATAACCGAGATAAAGCTAGTAGAGACTGCTGTGACTAGTATGGTAAAAGTATCTAGGTACCAGCATCGTTATAGAATGTTCAGGGTAGTGTGCTCGCACTGGTAGTGTTATTAGTTGTTTGTTGGGTCGGCAAAGATCGTCTTATTGCAATCCACACAAGTTAAAAAAAATCTTTAATAGCCATAATTTCCCCTACTTCTATGACTTGTTGCTAAATCTGTCCCTTTTTTTACTATTGTTGATAAGGCACGCCCTATTATTCACTCATATCAGTTAAAAGGCTCGTTTGGTCTTGGATATGCGTAACATTTAAAATTTGTTGTTGAATATGTATTAAAGCTTTTTTGACAATATGCCGATTTTTTTTTTGCTTAATATTTAAGCCTAAGGTAAGATTGAACTATGGAAACAAACAATAATATTTTAAAAATTATGTTTTTCTGCAATCGCTGTTAAACCAAAGTAGGGTAAAATACATTATGCAAAAGTCAACGAGTGAATGACGATGTAGATTCTTTGAGCTCTATTATCTTTGAAATTGTTTTTTTATCAGTTTATTTATATTATTACTGTTGTTCTTCTTCTTCTTCTTCTTATTGTTGTTGTTGTTATTATTATTATTATTTTTATTATTTTTATTATCAATTATAATATTTTTATTAATACTATCATTTTATATTCTTATCATTATTATTAATATCCCCATAATTATCATTACTGTTATTATTTGTTCTATTCTTTATCGTCACCAACATTATTGTTATTATTATTATAATTATTATTATAGTATAATTATTATTATTATTATTATCATTATTATTATTATTTTAATTATTAGTATCATCCTCATCGTCATCATCATTATCATCATCATCATCATCGTCATCCCCATCATCAATATCATTTTTATCAATTTTGTTGCTGAGAAGCGTGCAGCCATTCAGACTGGTATGAATCTAGTAGCTTTTCTGTATAGTGTCACCGCATATGTATGACCGCATCTGGCTACGGGCTTCTATCCCACTCACAGTTGCACATTTAAAAGCTATGATGGATCTAAGCATTTACGATAACCGACCATTGATTGTTATTATCATTAGTACCATTACTTTCATTACGATTATCATCATTTATTTTTACTATTTACATTATCATCATTACTGATATTGATGTTATTCTTTTCAAGGCTATTACTCTTTCGATTATTGGCATTCTTTAGCTCAATACTAAGTTACAGAGAAAAGCTAAAAGAAAGAAAGCGTCAGTGGAATAATTTAGCACAACGTAAAAGACATCTTGCAGCCGTTGCGAGTATGGATTATTGTGAGCATTCAGTAGTATCAGTACATTCGAAAGCCACTTTAAACCCACATGCAGCGTGTTTTAGGCGCATATCACAAATTCAAGCATTGTCTGTAGCTCGGTATCCATTTCACAGGTGGGTGGACTTTGGAAAGTTATGGTTAATTGCTTTCTCAAGGCAATTGCAACATGGCATGATTTGGGAACCGAACCCGAGATCGCCGGATCACGAGTCCGGCGCGCTAACCATCCTGCTCCTTAAGTCATTATTTTAATTATGACTTGGACTTTGTTGCTGTTGTTGTTGACATTGTCGCTGTTGCGAGTACTGTTTGTGTTGTTGATATTGGGGTTTTTTTTTTGTTAGTTTAATCATCACTATTGTTATTTGCCTTCTTCGTTTATGGAAAAAAACTCCTTTTTTATTGGATTTTAAGGGTTTCAGTTTTTTTGGTTTATTGAACAAAATCACTGTTGTTTTACCACTACCTTCCGTGTGGAACAAAGTCTTAAATATTTTTGTGTAGAAAATGCAATAATTATTTCTGTATGAAAAGGCATATCTAATGTAATGTCGTCGCGCGTGGCATAGAAGAAAAATTAATGATTAAGAGATATGTACTCGAATAAAATGTTTTAAACTCCACGTTACAGGAGCCATGATACGCGGCCAACACCAGAGCATAAAATTATAAAAAAAAGAGCGTCTCCATAAAAGAGCGCTTAATATGGTCCAAAACCATAGTATGAGTTCCCGACAGGCCAATGCTCATGAACTATATCCTATTAAATAAGCAGTTAGCTCGGCGAGTCACTCGAGCACAGTCGTACAATCTTTCAGAGATTGCTTACACGCCCGCCCAACATTACAGACTTTTCGCAGCAACGCGTGAGTATGACGCGAACGTCTGTGGGTCTATTTTTAGAAACTGGTTTCATTATTTTTATAGTTTCCTCAATCTGCTTTCCCGATTTTCACGTACGCGTAGTGAGACACGGTGCGTGTGCTAAAGGTCTCTATTAAGAGGGTTTTCACTTCTTGTTTCAAGTTCAATCATAAATCAGCAGTACAGCGTAGAGCCTCAGCGAAGAGCCTCCGAACTGAGCCCCACTGCCCCACAACAATGATAACCATAGCAAGTTAATCTGACATTTCCAGAACATTAAATAATAATTATTGTGCATTGTCCTAGGAACGTTCCCCGGTAGTTCTGTAATACATACAAACGTAGCTCACACTTTATTTGCAACAGGCTTTTACTGCCGGCCTACTTTCAGTGTAAGCTTTGTGCTTAGGAAATGGCGCTTTCAATTTGTGGTGAAATTTTAAAGTATTATTTACGGTGACTGTGTAAGATCAGATAAAGCACAACGAAAATATTTTAAACTACTACGCTAAAATAGTGGAAGTTAATACTGGGTATATTCAAGATCCGTTTGAAACAAAAAAAAAATGTGGTAGTACACACATTATTGATACATAAATATTTATGACAAGTTGGTTACTATGAAAGCTTGCGCAAGGTATATGAAATAGAAGCGCAGATAATTATGCAAATCATCTATTTGTAGGGCTAATTTTTTGTTCAGTTTTACCTCATTATAACTTTCTGTACATGGTTCTTTATCGAAGAAAAACAAAATCATCTAATACCTTTTCTCATGCAGTTTCTTTTTCAGTAGAGCGCAATATTTTTAGTACAATCTGCTTTACATACTTGATAATACTAATGTTTGTATTTTGTAATTTGTTATAGAACAGTAAAAGTTCTTATAAAAAACCTCCAGCATTTGTCCTTCTTTGTATTATTTTTCTACAGTTTTGTAAACATCTTTTTATGGTATCATTATTCCTTTTTAGTATGTTAGTATCTCTGCTGAGCTTCCTATGTTTTTGTTTCTATCCTAACGTGCACATTTGAATTATCCCGGTTAAACATCGTTTATTAAAAAAACTAAAGCCAAAAAAGCAAGATACAAGTTTCATACCAACAAGAACGAACGACAGCCTGGTGGCAAGTGAATTATTTATCCAAGAACAAGAAGGTAATAGAGTAGAAAAACGAAGACAACAAAATAACTTTAATAAAAAATGAAAACAAGAATAAAAAAATAAATATAAGAATAAGAATAAAAATAATAAAATAATAATAATAATAGTAACAATAATAAAAAAATGAAATAATAGTAATAATAACGACAATAATAATAAATATCATAAAATACTAAGATAAATAACTGTAACATCAACATTTTTCAAAACGTTTTCACAGCTTAACTCCCTTTGCAGTTTATCTGCGATAAAATTATATTTACAGCACATCTTTCCTTTCGGAAAATTTCCTATTTGAAGTTAGTTGTTTTTGCAGGTCAGAACGACAGTTTAGCGCTTGATTCTTACTTCCTATTAAAATTAAAGTGGACAAATCGTCATTCGTTTCGCCTGTTTGTCTTTCAGCTTCACTTTCATACTTTCTCTGCATTTTTAGTTCCATGCCGCCATTACCTTTTCCGTTACTGAGAGAATAGCAAAAGGTCGTGATTTTGTCGTTTGTGATGCTTATATCTATATTTCTTGGTCAATCCATTTGAAATTCATGATTTGGCATTATGATTTAAATATGTACTAATTATCATGGTATGACGCGACATAGCGCCACTACGAATCATGATCATCTGGCTGCAACGCCTTTGTTGCCTCTCGCATTCACAGGACCCTCCACTGGTCCTTTTGCTGTGCGATGTTCCTCAAGCTATCTACGTGCCTACTTTTTACAGCATTTGATATAAAATGCACTGTTCTCTAATCGTTGTTTAGGACCACTAGCAGGGTAGTATGTGGTTCTCCCCTGTACTTGCCTCTACGTAACAAAGAACCCTGCCATAGCATTATTTTTTTATTAATTTTTTTTGTCTCACTGCAGAATGTGCCCAAACAGCTATCTACTTTCCAGAACATATATACAGAAAAAAGAGGGCGTTCCTTGCACTGCTTATATAGAGCCTCGTTTGTTATTTTTACTAATATTGAAATCACAACAACACGCTTTATCTGTTTTCTTTGACATACATCCAGTTTCTCTCCTTCAGCTTGTGATATTGCCCAGATACCACAGTTGTATGTTACAACAGATTTCACAAGTGCTTTATTAGAGCTTGAGCTTTTTATTCTTTTATAAAGTACTTGCAGTATGGTATATACTTTATTTCTGAAAATACTGTGTCCATCATCACAAACTCTTTCTCTCTTCTATCATGGTTCTTTGGTTTTCAAATCTGTCCTGACTGTATCATATTGTTCTCTATACTGACTCTATGCTTTTTTTCTTCTTCTTCTTATCATAGCTATTTCGTTTAAATAGTCTCTGTAATTTACGTTTAAATCTCTTACTATACACCATTTCTAGAGGCATTGGTTATTGTAACAAAAGAGGCTTTCCTACATCCAGAATAAAAACTTACTCCAAGCGTTAATGCTGGAAATTGGTTTTTACACTCTCAGCTTAATACTTGCGATCATTAATTTGCACACGGCGATGATGGAATTGTTCATTGGAATTAAAGGTTGCACACAAGCTGCTGTACTTTGTCGCAGCATATTCTGTAATTTTTCACATTTATTAAAGAAATAAATATCAGGCCGTCTTCCGACAAAGTCTCCAAATTGATAATAGTAAAATATTTAGTTGTTGTTTTGGATAACGTTCATTTTTATTTCAAGGATTTTTTGCTTATAATATCTCAAGCCGCAAAGAATATTACATTTGAAAGAATCCTCTGCAAAAGCCTATACATGAAAGATAAAAAAACTTGAAAAGATTACATATGCAAGGGTTGAAATGCTATTGCGAAAACCACCACATTGAGATCATCTCAACGTAAATAGATTATATTTTTTTTGCAATACACATAACTTTACACATTTACTTTCCAAAACATATCCGTGCCTAAAAAGACAATGAGCAACCATAAATAATAGTGATAATAAATAAAAATCATAATCATATAATTAATAATAATGATAATGGTGATGATGATGGTGATTTTATTATTATAGTGATAATAATAAAGAAGAAGAAGAAGGAAAAGAAGAAGAAGAAGAAGAAGAAGAAGAAGAAGAAGAAGAAGAAGAAGAAGAAGAAGAAGAAGAAGAAGAAGAGAAACCTTAATAATTATAATGGAGTTAAGACCTAAACCGTAAGACTGTTTTTCCTTAGATGTGAGACAACCTGATTAGATAGGGGCTCTGGTTTTATTGGCAGATTGTTTCTAGCTGGAGGAATCTGGGGGAATTCTATTTAATTTTGTACAATATAACAATCTTTTTCGGGAAATTTGGCTTCGTTACTCAGCGTAACTGTGTCGCCACATAGCAGCGCCACCAATCCCCCAGCAGACCAGTACATTTGTAGGCCACCTATAACTCATATTCAGGGTTTTATAGGCGCATACCACAAATTCAAGAATTGTCTGTAGCTGTGTACCCATTTTGCAGGTGGGTGGACTAGGGAAAGTTAGGTTCATTTGCAAAGCAATGGCAACATGGCATGGTCGGGAATCTAACCCGCGACTTCCAGATCTCGAGTTCGACGCACCAACCATTCTGCCAAGCTGCCTCCAGTAGGAGGGGGGTTCTGGTGGAGGTTGGGCCAGAAATTGCTCAAAATGTTACTTTGATATAATTTGCCAGTTTTCACTCGCGTTTGTGTGTGACTGATGTTGCTGTTTTTTTTAAATATAATATCAAGGGACACAATATTAAATACATAAAATCATCATGTTTCCACAGTTATGTCCCTTATAATGTCCCATACGTATACGGAGACATCAATACTCCATTCCATCCGCGCACCCCCTCGATAAAATATCTATCTTCCTTTCTTTGTATTGTACGTACTTATCTGTTTATATATCTGTTTCCCTGTCTGTTATCTATCTGTATTTTTATGTGATTTCCTACACATAGCTGTGATTCATGATACGTAAGGTATGCAATGGTTTTCAAACCGTAGACGTTGCAAGCAAATGGTAATTTTTACACGTAAATAACACAGTAAAATTGCCTAAAAATAAAAGAGCAAAATATGGGGGTTTGCTCGGTTTTGTTTCTTTCTAGATCACCCAAACAAAGAAGGTTGATAATATCAAAAGTGAAAGTTTGTCTTAACTTAAAATTCATACCTAACTCTCTACCTTCCTTACTGTATTAGGAGTCGAATAAAAATCTAAGAGTCTACTTTTAGTAAAGCAGCTTTTAGCAAGTGCAACTGATGAGAGTCCTAAGTGTCATATATACCATTTTGATGGCAAATGAACGGGCTTTTATGTGAAATGTTTTTTTATTATATCACATCATATTACACAATTTGACCTACATTTGTCACTAAAAATATACTTTTCACACCATGAAAACGGATAATGAGAGAAAAATCATTATGAACGTAAAAGATACTTCATTTTGGTCTAAATCAATTTTTTTAACTTTAAAAATCTCATTCTTGATTTTTAACCATAATGGTTGTTTTTACCTTAATAACTACATTCAAGGTGGCAGCAAGCTGGTATCGGGATAATAACATTTTTGAGTCTAATAACTCAATACAAAATGAAGCCAAAATGTTTCTGTTGATTTCTGAAGGTATGTTTAGCTTTTATTATTTAAAGGAAATATATTTCTGCTTTCATTTGATGACAAATATTTAAATTATTCACTGATGACGTCATCTATCACTGACGGTGGAAATATATAGAAGTGGAAGGAAGAAGTACCAAACAGAACAGCGGCTTTGGAATTAACTAAAAATGATTCTTTTGATTCCATATTGGAGATGCAAAATGTGATACTGAAAATTAAGTTGTGAACATGAAAGAATTGCTTGTTTTGTACGCTAATATAGACGTTCTTTTAAACAAGAAGGCAGAAGTTTTAAACACAGACCTAAAAATATGCTTAATTGAAATCATGCCTAAAATAATGCTATTATTGATGCTAAGAAAGAATTGCGTACACAAGATCATTCACGTTTTTATAAATGGCTGACCTCGGAAAGGTGCTGACAATATTATTATATCTATCATGGTTTGAATGCCCCACCATTTACTTCGCATCTGCTGTATAATACAATGTTTGGTGCTGTTTTAAAATCAAGTGACTAATAGCATAATTAATCAATACGTATAAAAAAAAAAACATCGCCTAGCTAGAAGAGATTTTATCATTGCGTCTAAGAAAATTTATTAATTGATCAATATAATTTTGACTGTGTACTACTAGCAATTTCCCAAACATGAACTGAAACTTTACGTGTTACACATACCCCGATGGTTTGTTTGTGGAGAACCTCGGCGACTTTTTACAATATACAGCAGCTGCTGGTCAACTCGCCAACTCACCACAGGCTAGGTGAAAATACAGTGGAACCCACTTAAAGTCAACACCTTTAAGGGAAACACTTGCGTAAAGTCAACTCTGTTTTGCAGTCCTGTTGTGTATTTTTTTGTAATGGTTAAAGTCAACACATTTTTTCGGCCCTGAGGTGTTGACTTTATCAGAATTCCACTGTAGTAACAAATTGATTAGCGTAACTATGGTGTTTGGGTAGGTGGTTTAGGTGATATAGCTCCACTGGGCAAATGTAATCATAATCTCCTTTGTATTTCCTTAAATAGAATAAAAGATATTCTGAAGCTGAGGATCTGCATTTTGGATTATTTCAATGATGAATATGATAAATGTAGGGATGAGTTATCATTTGTAAACTGGGGTAAAATCACGCATTATTAGTGTACACGACGCATGCCTTTTCAAAGCCTGCATCAAAAATGAAAACAAATTATTCAAAAACCATCTGTAACGTAGAACAGTCACTAATTTATTAAAATACACTGCTATTGGAAACAATTGAAAACGTCTCGAAGTTAACCATTTAAACAAAATATCTGTCAAATTTTGCAAATGAATCTAAAACGGCTTAAGCGATTCTGGAAATACTTTATTGAAAGATGATGGCCATAAAACAGTTGCAAAGAAGGCAGATATTTTAAATAACTTTTTTTGCAGATGTATTTATCAACGAGAGACTAGTCCTAATTTTTAAGACTATGGCAATGGTCATCATTATTTTGAATGACATCATGATTATCAAATAAGCTATCACTCAAAGGTTGAGAAATTTAGATGTAACGAAATCCATAACACCTGATCTACTTCTGCCTAGATTTTAAAAGAGGTTTCATAATTATGCAAAATTCTCGCCATTATATGTTATCTTCGATGAATTCATACCAAATGTAATAATTCCAGACTATTAGTGGTTGACAACTGTAATTTCGGTTTAAAAAAGGTATTAGGAGTGACATATCATTACAGGGTCAATCAGGTTAATACGCATTTTGTATAAGATTTGAAATCAATTGTTAAAGATAATATCATGGATTTTTTGGAGTGGGATTCGAATGTCAACATGGCTTCAGTAATAAAATATCTCACATCACTCAGTTACTTTCATTGTATTTTTTTTAAATACTTTTTTATGTATTGAAAATGTTTCAAGAAGAGCAATTAAATTTATAAAAGGAATTTCAAAAATATCGTATTCATATAGATTTAAAAAACCCCAGTTGCCGAGTATCAAGTATAGAAGAATGCGAGGCGGTTGAATTCAGTTGCACATAATTCTTCTTCACCTATTTGGTTATTGAAAAGCATTAGATTTGGTTACGTATCCTATCGTTGTATTTACTAGAGTAGGTGACTACAATTTTTATACGAGTATGTACAAACTAAACATTAGACATAATTGGTTTATCCAGAGAACTTCATAATGCTTGGAATAATTTACAATATGAGACTGAGAATGCGTCACTCTTGAATATGTTTCAAATTCATGTTGATCTTAAGTTGATGTCTTTTAGAATATGATTTTTATTTTATTCCTGTTTCTTGTGACTGTTTCAAGTCTTTAAAGGATAACAATTCTATTCGGCCTTTGTAAAGATATAATATGGCAAGATATTATTTTGGGAGTATCATGACCAAACAATTTAATATTAAATTGATGATTTCATCGTATCTATGTTGGTTAATAGAAATACGAAAGAGTAGTACTGTCTTGTGCGAACAATTAAACTTTTACAATTTGAAATTATGCATTGAATCACCCCTGAAACATTTTTATGAAGGTGAAACGTAACTGTTTGTTTTCACTGTGTGCCACATTCAAAATCTCATACTAAATGAGTTCTTTCCTCCGGTATAGATGATTTTATTTTTTGATATTTTTTAATGGTCATTTCTCGTCGTCGCAATTATACTCTCGCCACATTCAAAATCATCGAAAAAGATGTTTAACACATGTAAGAAATTTACTCTTTCCACTTAAGATATATTCGCTTCAAACAAAATATAGGGAATGAGATAAAAGGTAAAACAAGAGTAACGTCCCTTTTCCAGAAGACAACATTCCAAAATACTCTAGTGGTTATTGTAATCTAGACCTAGATTGTAGGGTAAGTTTCTTACTTTTATAAACGATTTGACATCTAGAACTTAAAAACTATAGAGCTAAATAAAAAGTTTATCTTCAAAATAAATCTGTCGCATAAATTTTAAAAGATTGTAATATTTGTATTCATAAGATAGTGGAGAGACACAAGGAAAGTTCCGCCACTCTTGTTGAAATCTCATTCCCTGTACACCATAAACTGAAAAAGCATAAAAAAAGACATTGGAGAAAACAGGAATAAAATTTAGTGTCATTTTATTTGTCGAATTTTCTTTTAAAAAGTTTCTTAATGTTTAGTTTTGGTTTTCATAGGGCATGTTTACAAATACGTAAAATTGAATAAAAACTAACAAAACTATAACTGCAGGCACATGCCACGGCTTATCTCCCTCTGGCCTGTACCTTTGTTATTACTATCGTTGTAGGCCTATTCTGTTGAAACATTTAAAAAAGAAACAGAAAAAAAAAACACGCTTTTATTGACTTCATTGCTTTAAAAAATTCCATGGACTGTTGATAGGCTTAAGACCCAAAATGAAGCATTGTGTAAAAGTAAAAGTAAAAAGGAGCGTTTTTTTTATATAGAGCCCAACCTGAGCACTTTACATGACTTACCAGACAGGTCATTACTAAACAAATTACCTTCAAAACTTAAAAGAGGAGTAGTTTTTAGAGTGCATCCCTCTAGCATACTGACAAGATCTATCACTGCCTATTGTCGGGTACTCCTTTAACGAATAAGTGAAGCAAAGAAATGTGTGTAAATAACCTTTCTAAAGGACTAAACGTCGACCTGCCGAGCGTATGGCTGGAAACTCGGGCCTCTCGCTTGGAAAGCCGAGCGTCTACAACTAGACCACGACGCCACTCAGAAGAGAGGAGGGAGAAAATAGACAACAGTTCTTGAAAAAATGAAAAGAAAAAAATCATAATTATATGACCCCAGAAACTGCTGTGACATATCCTGACTCTCTTTTCATTCGATGATTTATGTCTTTCTCAGTTTTATTCTTGTAAGGTACATTTTCATCATGTAGCTGCAACAAAAGTCGATAGAAGATAGGTATAACACTTTTGTAGTTACCATAGTACTAGACCAAGCACAAAAGTTTTGCGTTGCAGTGACGATTGGTCTGTCCCTATCAGACAGAGTTTGTAGATAAGCCTTATTTGCAAGCCAGTGGAAAAGTAAATAAAAGGCCGTTTGTTCTTCGATCTTTTCTTTCCACAGCAAATGACAGTATAATTCAAAAAAAACTTCTGAAGAAAAAAAACACGCGTACCTTTTCAAATTTACTTGTTTCCTTCATTCTCAGCTTTATATCTTTTAAAACTTACAAAAATAATCAACCCGATCTTGAAAAAGTATAAAAGACCGTTGAAATGTTGAACCAATTATTTTTACACCAACTCCATGTTTTCATCTCCTTTGTAACGTCATTGGTTTTGATCATAACTTGAATAGCGTTTACTTTTGTCTCCAAGGTTTACCTAATCATGCTCTGAGATTCTAGTTGTTTTCTAATGTATCTGAGGTAAATGTTTCGGAATCTTACTCAAAGCGTACTAAAAATCCATTTAGTTTTCCTAATCATAAAAAGAGGTTAACCAAACACCTTTACCTGCATAAAAATGCTTTTTTTTTCACTGTTTACCATGATTGATTGATTGAAGGGTATTTTTACAAGCCCAATTCCACTTCAAAGGTGCTCTCAGGGCTTGGGTCCCAATGACAATTTACGGGCTGCCACCCAGAGACTAGCGGGGATACCATGACTTAGCCTCAGCCGGTCACATTATACTGACACCGACCCAACCAGTAGGGGCCCGGACTGTGCTCGGCTGTGTTTCGAACCCGCGACCTCTTGGCCACGGAGCGAAGCCACTACCAACTGAGCTATCTAAGCCCCCCTCACTGTTTACCTTTTTGTTAGTTTGTATACATGTGAGAGGTGTTGACTCCCTATATAAGAAAACGAAAAAAAAATCGTTGCAATTATTTGATTGCCTACTTTGTGCTTTACTTAAAAACGACTAATATTAAAC
>BMAT01002136.1:254736-266170 GCA_019649035.1 Elysia marginata | reverse complement strand
AGGGCAGATAACACTCAATTACCGTGTTAGTGAGAATACCCTATAATGTGGAACAAAGCAGTCAAAGGACCTAGATAATTCGAAGGCTAAGTGTGATAGTTTACACAGAGATGTAAACCTCTTAGAAAGTGTCCTTTTCACAGAAATTTTGAGGCAAGTAGGCTACATGTACTTTATTGGCGCATGTTACGCATAGAGAAGACATTTAACGTCGGTGTTGACAATCGGCACTGCACTGATGAAGTATTATTAAAATTTAATCTCTCTCAAAACACTCTATTACGGGAGGCCTTTTTAATGCTGCGAAACTTGAGAAAATTTAGAAATCAAAATATCTCTTGTTTGACGAAAAAAATTATCGGATTATGTATAATAAGGTATTGTTCTACCTATCAAAGCATAAAGCTGGCATAGTTTAGCCATTTTTCCGAATGTTTTTCGCTTGGCAAATAAATAAACGTTAAAATAGTGTTCTTACTCAGATTATATTTTTTTTAGAAAGGATGGGCTTTATAACAAATATGTAATCTGTTTTTCCTCCTCCTCTCTCTCTCTCTCTCTCTCTCTCTCTCTCTCTCTCTCTCTCTCTCTTTCTGTCTCTGTCTTTTTTTTTCATTTCTATTTCATTTCCTCAATCCATCACCTCTCTTATAATGCAAATGTTGACAACTTTTGAAGACAATGATTATTAGCTTTATTTGACAATTACAATGACCCAATAGTAGAGAAACATAGACATAAAATTATGCTGAACTTAAACAATAGAGGTTCATATTTCGTAACAAAGACAGTATTCAGGTTGTTACCAAGCACCAGAACCTTTACTTTTCCCCCTTAATGTCCCCTCTTTATTGGTATCTCTTTTCGGCTCTTTCCATCTTACTTTCTCTGTCTCATTCTGTTATCAACTTCTGTATAGTCTCCCTCTGTATTATGAGACCGGACAGGATTTTTGTTTAATTACTTGTTCTACGGAGGTAAAATACAAGTACTATAATATTGTGCACAATTATTTTTAGCTTTATTTCGTTGTTCAACAAACGAGGTCGTAAATGGTGCCTGCCTTCCAGTTGCTACGGAAATAAAACAGCCTCAGTGTATCTCCCTACCTGCCATATCCAGTTGCAAAATATCATTATGTTTAGATGAATATAAACTGTAATGATTAGGCCTTCCAAGTTGAAAGTGTGTTAGTATTTGTTAAAGTTATCAAGAAGACACAAACCTGGGAAAAGGTGGATGATTGCTAGATGTTTCGTTTAGTGTAGTATAACTTTGAAAACTCCAGATGTTTTTGGACGGATTTATCATCCATTTAGAAGAAATTGTTTTTAAAAGCATAGGGTTTTGTGCTTTGTTTTATAGTTAGATCTGTATAATTTAGCTCTAGTTTTTAAAAAAGTGTATTGAGTTTTTCAGAATTGTATTTATCTTTTTAGAAAGGCGTATTTAGATATCAAGAATAGTAAAGGAGTGCTCCAAATCATGGCAGACTCGCTTCAAACAATTCAAGAGGTGGTCCGATTCTGGGGAGAAGACAAACCAGAGGCTGAAGTTTTTACTTTCGTCAATAAACATGGCCGCGTTAGTGTGTATACACCGCGCGAGATAGCGAGACTTAGCTCACGATTCGCTTCTCTTCTGCTACACTCCTATGGCTTCAGCGTTGGTGACGTCATCGCTAACGGACTGCCGAACTCACCGGAAAGGCTCATCACTGATGTAGGCATTATCATGGCGGGATGTATTATGGTCAATTGCCAGGTATTGTGTCCTTTTGTACTTTTTTCTGTTGTTTTTTTTCCCTCAGATTAACATCAAATTATATCTTTGTTCTTATCGTTTGACTTCAGAGGAGAAAACAAATCTTTTGAAGGAATAAAAGAATGTTGGCAGTTGCATTGTGATTTAAAACATACCTAGCATGCCAGTTAAAACACATATACGCAGTCTTTCGTAAAAAAAATAAGTCGCTACAATCCTTTCTCCTTTCCACAATGGGTTAAGAATACGCAATACCTCGTAAAATCCATTACCTTTGAGAATCGATTACTTTTACAATGCTCTTCAACAGTTACCGCCGTGCCAATCTACCGTGTTTTCCTTTTTGTCCCTCTCTTAGGGTTCAAGGATGCACCCTGGCTTTTGACCCATGACTTCTAATTATTAGGTTAATCACAGTAACATCACACATGTAACTGTATGACAGGACTCCAACAAAGAGCATTCCTGTCGGATACGTTTTGATAGCAATTGACGCGAAATTAATGAACGAGCATGTATAACTAATTGGTAGCAATTGGTATAAACCCTTTACACTATGCATTTTGTATAATCTACGGGCCATCTATGACAAGCGCAATGAATGGTTCATTATATGAACAAAGAGCTTAAATTAACCGTGACATCTCTTGCTTTACCAAAAAGGCAACCGTCGCGTGCACTCATGGCCTAAGCCAGCAGAAGTAAATGGTTATACAATTAGGAAGTAGAAATACAATGATTATAAAACAAAAACACCAAAGAGGTTGGAAGGCTGTGTTAAAATCAAAGATTGTGCATAACTTCTAGTCTTACCCGAAATATTTTCGGACAAAGCAAATATTTCTGGTCAGCGTTAGCATATTTTGATGCTGGAGGCTTAAAACTGAAACCAACGGCGCACAACAATAAAACGTACTTTTCGTAAATTATGTGCAACTAATCATTCGTCATAGTGGATACGGTTGATGCGAAAATACAGAAAGAAAAAGATCACGTTAGATATAATCCATATTTGAAGGCACTGTGGCAGGTAGAAGTGCAACACGTGCATGTCTGAACATACAATTGTTACAAATTAAAGCAAACGCTTCACAGAAAATGAGGAGGTCTATGAGATAGCAATTACTTTTAAACGATAACATAAAAATGGTTTTTGAGGCGTGTGGAATAGACAACTATTATACCAGATCTATACATAACAACAGACATGGTGCATATGAGTTGTACAAATCGCCATAGACGCCCTGTTATTGTCAACTCAAGAGAACTATGAAGTAACGAGTTTGCAGTTGTTGCCAACGTTTACCTCTGGCAAAATTATTGCTATTATCTACACACGCTGCGGTATCTTGCACAAAAATCCCATGAAAGGGGCCATTCTGCCGTCGAAAAAAAACCCTCTCTTTTCTAATTTACTGCTGCTGCTGACTTCAATCAGCTAGACTATAGAGCTGTATTTTTTCTAACTTGAGTTGAGCTATGGCTGCATTTTAAGCTGCTTTGTTTATAGAGCCCAAATATTACACTTTTAACCTTAGTTAGACTTCTTTTATTTAATGTTAGGTGATAAAAGACAATGTTTTACAGCAGTTGGGAACTGAATGTATTTTAAGGTAAAAAAAAAAGGCCTGTATATTTATTACTTATGTTTCTACCAAGAAAAATCAAAAATAGTACGGTAACAAATCTTTATTATTCCTCGCCAAGGTCCAAATTCGGATTACGTAACCTTTTATAGGAAAAGGTGTAAACAGATGTTATAAAAAGTAAACTTAACTGGTTCAACAATTCTTTGATTTGTTAGTTAGGGTAATAACTGTTCTATTGACGTATAATTCACCCGCATTTTAATGTTATTAGACTTTTCGCGGGTGGAAAGGAAGTTGACATAAAGCGATGATTCTATGTTAATTAGTGTAAAAGAATTTATTAAACTGAATTGAATTTATTTTTTCAACCTTCCACCCATCTGCATTGGCGTCTCTGAATGTGATGAAAGTGTGCAAATTTAAAAACATAATCTAATTTTTCGTTTCAATATTTTTGATAAAGTTCCTTGCCATTCCACAGCTAAAATTCCTTCATTCAAAAAGTGATAACATTCTAAACTATTAACAGGTGTTGGAGAAAGATGGTTCAGATTTGTGGAACACAGCCCGCGTCGCTAAATGCAAAGGTGTCATCATTCCGGTTTCTTCAGCAAGTGCACCGTATTGTCTTTTCAGCCCACTGCTCCAATCATCTTGCCCAGATGCGAGAGGTACTCAGGCAGGAGATGGACTTGTATATCTCAGCACCAATAATGCACCAGAGTTGACCAAAGCTATTTTAGTTAACAGATTTTCAGTTGACGAGCCTCTGCAGATTCAGCAATCTTTTTTGAACAGACTTCGAGCCGTGGATGAGCCAGAGGATCTGCCGAGTTCTAAACCAGAGGATGTAGCTGTTTTGTTCGCCACTTCTGGCTCATCGGGATTCTGTAAATTGGTTCCACGCACACACGAAGAGATTTTGGTCGCAGCTAGATCCTTCCAAGGTGGCAAGGATGGCCGCTATTTCTCAGACAGACCTTTTGGCTGGATGGGTGGTTTTCCATTTGACTACTTGGCTTATTGCTCTGTAAGAGTTCTTCAGGTAAGATTTACCGTGTGTATATGCACCTATATATCGAAGACATAGATGTCTCGTGAAACGAGAATTATAGTTGAAAATGTTTAAAGCGCTTTTTATATGATATTCTTACCTAAAAAAGAAACGGAAATCGTGATTTTTGTTGCTTGGATTAAGAGCCTGCAATAGGAGGTGCTGAGTGTCAATTCAAAAGAGATTTGGTAGTATTATGTATGAAATCAACCATCGTGTAAATCTGATTGTAATGGGAATATGAGACCACCCGATTATATACATGTATGTAGTTTTTTTCCGAATAACACTAATAATTGTGCTTTAAAAAGGTGAAATACTATCCGGCCTCTGACATCGGCATACACAACCAACAGAGAGAGTTTCTTTTCCGCTTTATTGGAAATTATAGAAAATATTGACAAATACCTTTCGACGAGCCTGGGCTTGCTTGCCTTGTAGGTGTTAATACTTAACTTACAGTCATGACTGCTTAAGTTTGATCTTTTCCATGGCCAGAAAGCAAATACTTACCTACTGATGAAGACAGTATTGTGGTTGCAATATTAATTCATCAATTTGAAGTCGTGTTGTTCGTTATTATGATTGTTTTTTCTATCAAGTTGTTTGTCAAATTACTATATTCTTTTTTACTCTCAGGACCAATTCGCAGGTGAGCAAGCGAGAACCTGTAGAGACATCTGGTCTGTGATTGGTCGAGAAAAATGCACGGCCGCCGCTATGGTGCCTGTTACAATAGAAGAGCTCATCAGGCACTTCGAGGCTGAGAAACCCGAATTTGTATTGCCAGCCATCGTAACAAGCGGACAGCCTCTAAGAGAGGTAAGACGAGTTCTATATTCTTCTTCCACCTTTTGCAACACCCAGTTTGCCTATAGTCGGTGATTTTTCTCTGCTCCAACTTTAATGGTCTTGTTACAGGATAAAATGCCAGCAACCCGAACCCGAACCATAACTTTTACTCTCTTATTGAAAATAGTTTATATTTTGTTTTTACACGTCGCTATTTGTAAAATTTTATATACGGAAGCTTTAGTTCGTTTATTCATGCGAAAAAAAAAAGATTTAGAGGAATAGTAAGAGACCAAGAGCAAGAGTGATGGACTGAAGGGCTTTCTCAGTTACATGTATCCTTAAAAAAGTTGGTAGTAATAGCACCTCTAGACACGCCATACTTTTGGAGAGGTGGGTAATAGATTTTAAATTAAGAAGCCTGTCTGGTGGCTTAGCAATGTGTTAAGTAAAGGACGCTTTTATATAGCGCTTATCCACTAAAGTGCTTTAAGCGCTTTACATGGGTTACCCGACAGGCCATTCCCAACCAAAGTACCTTCTGAACTCACAGAGGAGCAGCTAGTTAAGCGCATGACTCTGGCATTCTGACAAGATCTTTCACTGCCTATAGTCGGGTACTCGTTTAACGCATGAGTGAGGCGAAGAAATGTGTGTAAATAGCCTTTCTCAAGGACTAAACGTCGACCTGCCGAAAGCAGGACTCGAATCCCGGACCTCTCGATCCGAAAGCCGAGCGTCTACCACTAGACCACGACACCACACTGTGTGCACCCAGTTAACCCGGCTATTAAGTCTTGCAACCAATCCAAATGAGTCTTAAGTCGAATTTGGAAGGTAGTCAGGTATTGGTACCACAGAAAAGCTTATTTTCTCTACTTTCAAATACAACAAACAGTAAAGCTCTATCATACTTTTGTATAAAATTATAACCATTTGAAGTCGGCAGGGTTAGGTCTTGTTAAATTTCAGAAAGGGGAGAAATTTGTATTTAAAATTTAGACAATTATATAGATGTAGAGGCCTAAGCAACTATACCAATTAAAATTAAGCACATAAAACATGAAACTCAACACGAATCAGGTGTTGAAAAAAGTTAAGAAATGGTTTTACTGACATTGTCTGAAATTTTAAAAAAAGTTTAGAAATGGTTTTACTGACATTATCTGAAATAAAAAATCTTTTTGACTTCTGACCACCCATTAAACTTTGAAAGCCTATATCTTCTTTAACTAGGCCTTTTGACTCATTTGGACAGAATGCGAGTGCCAGATAAGCTCTGAAGTGACTGCCCGTACTTAAAAAAGGAATCTATTTAATATTACTTGCCATACCGGGAGGGGGGGGGTTGTTCAGCTTTCCAATCATTTTATGGGATGCAATCATTCATTTCCTATTCAACACAGCTATGTACGGTCAGATCAGCTATGTGAGATAAATGACCTTTATATATTGTAACTGCACTAACAGCTTCGCTATGCCTAACAAACAAGCTTGCTGTAAGGGGTCATAAAATTTCTTATTGTATTCCTACATTTTAGAAGCCTCAGTATCATGGTTTAATTTCGTTAATCCCCTGTGCCTTGCCTGATAAGGCTTTGAAAAAAAAAATGAAAATAATCTTTGTTCCCATGCGTTACGCAGTCATCCTCTCCTCGTACACTCTCATGAGTCTCATCTCCCTTGAAGCACTTCTTGTTAATGCTCATATTGTAAATTTAAATTACTTGCCCAAAGGATTTTGTATGTAACGTTCGGCTCAAATCTTACTTATCACTGCGCAACCTTGAACACCTGTGGTTACAACAAATGTTGTAACTGTAACTCATGTTGTTTTTCAGACTCTGTCCAAAGCGCTGGGCCTAATTACGCACGCGCTTGTCGCTGCCTATTCTTCCACCGAGGCGGGTATGGTGTGCGCCTCATTGGTCACTTCAGCTGCCCAAATGGCCGACTTCTTCTCTGGCCGGCCCATACCTGGTGTCCAGCTCAAGATAGTGGACGAGGATGGAAATGAGGTCCCTCGCGGAAAAGATGGTCAAGTGTTAGTCAAATGTGAGTGGACAAGTCTGTCTTTCAGTACCTAGTAGTAAAGAAAGACGATCCCAAACTTAGATCTAGCAACAGACGAGAAGAATGGCAGAACAAGGTTAGTAGAAGACAGGACAATCATGAACAGAGTAGGATTCGAACTCACACCGCTCACCGACACCCACCGCCTTGCCAGACGAGAGATCAGACGAACAGACCACTAGGCAATCTGCTTTGAGTTTTTAATTCCGACCGAAATAACGTTTAGACATAACTTTCTTATCACTTTTTACAGTTTTATACTCTGCTTTACTTACATGGTGCAAACATTTTTCCTAAACCTTGTATACTTCCACTTAAAGTTTGTTGACTCGGTTCAATTTTCATAGAGCATCACTGGGTTTTTTAAGTTTGACTTTTGATCTGGTAAAAAACTTAAACACGCCAACCCAAGTACTTAATTATGAAAAAGTTGTGGTTTGATTTTGAAGAATTTATACTTCCATGTGCATAATTCCGTCACTTCGATTCCCTATTTAGATTTTATTTTATGGTCTTAGATATTTATAGAACTTCAAATACGAATATCTTTCCTACAAGAAGGTCACAACTACATGTAGTACAATAGTATTACCTTCATAAAAGAAAGACTTGTTTGATTTTTTTCTATATTTTGCCTATCTTGTTCCTTTTTCCACAATCTCCAATCAGGATCCCTTTAGGTTTTCTTTTTTACTTTCAGCCGGCCGTTTTCTTTCTTTTTAAATCAAACATAATGTTTAAAATTTTTTCACTAATTTTGTGCTATACACTATGTTGACAAAACATTATTGTGAACTTTTGAAAAAAAATCTTACACAACTTTTCTCGTATTTGCTGCAGCGTTCAGAAATCTACAGAGTTACTACCGACAACCTGAGGAGACTAAAGCTTTGTTTACGCAAGACGGCTGGCTATTGACTGGTGACCGCGGATGGATGGACGAATCAGGCAACTTCTATTGCCTGGGGCGGTCTGGTGACGCTGTGCTCCAGGGTTCTGTGGTCATTTACTCGAGCTGGCCAGAGGGCATTCTTTCCAAATGCCCTGATGTGGCCCAGGTGTCTGTTGTAGTAGTTCCCACAACGTCCAAAGAAAGCGTGTTGTGCGCCTGTGTGGTACCTACGTTAGATTCGGATTTGACTGAAGAGAAGCTGATGAAATTTTACAGGGAATCTTTCTTTGGAAGCACGCCAATGGCAGCTGAACCTTCTTCATCGTCACATGAAACAACACCGAAGCAGCCACGTGGTTTTGTTATAGACTTGAAAAAGATTTTGTTCTTGGACGACCTCCCAAAGACGCAAACCGGAAAAGTGAATAAGAAAGAGCTTTTAAATTTGGCGAGTAAAGCTATGCTGGGTTGATAACAATGATAACTGCTTAGACCTTTTTTTCATATTTGGTTGAGGTAAGCTGCATAACTGTTTAACAGGGTCGTGGGGGCATTGCCGTCAAGAGTGAAATTTAGAGAGTAAAACGTTGTTTTACTCGCTCCAATACACGGCTCTGGTCTAAGCTCTGACTAAAAATAGACTTACTTGGAGATATTTTTAACCATTTACTTTGCCAGCAATGCAATCCATTAAAAATGCTTTTCTTTGTTCAACTACGCATGCACAAAATGAACAGTAATATGTTTAAAACAAACAACCAAATACGAAGCTGATTTTCTGAAATCGACCAGGCATGTTGCCCACCCCTACCAATATCATAGTTATTATCATTATTGTCATTATGGTTTCCTGCTTCTTTTGTATTGCTACTTTTATAACTAATGTACTTCGGATTAGCATGTTTAATGTTTTCAACATATCTTTAAAACCATTAGTCAAACTTAACAAGCAGTGCCATTTGTATGATAAACTTAAGTGCCTCAACAAAGCGTTATTTGATAACATTCTTAACGTCACTATCAGATCTGTAGTGTTATTTATGACAAGCAGAAGAGAGAATGTGCTCGGAAAAGAGAAGTAGACAGTAAAGGAGGGAGAGAGACGGGGAGAGAGAGAGAGAGAGAGAGAGAGAGAGGCGGGTAAGTTTTAAGAGAGAATGGAAGAATATAGAGTGAAAGAGATCCAACACTAGGAGAGAAAAATAAGAGAAGTTAGATGAGAAAGATAGCGGGGTTTTCCTTTATCATACTATTACTAGAGGCGAGAAGCGAAGGTAACACCGAGCTGGGGTATATAAAGACTTCTGTATGTAGGGACACGTACGCGTGTTTCATCCATCAGTTGTGGTGGCTCCCCCAAACATGTCTGGTTGCGCACTAGCTATGCAAGTTTTACAGGCTATTCCTATTTCACTTGGGTTTTTTTTTCAAGCGGACCTTGGTATTAAATGGTCCCTAACTCTATTATGTGCCGTCTCGTTTGTTTTGCCAAATCTGGGATGTGCTACTTGCCCAAGTTTCAGACATTAATTTGAAGATGATTTTGTTTTTAAAGCAAACTATAAATCCTTTTTCTTTTTAGGGAATAAATAATAAAAAACGCTCGTTCTTAACATAAATATAAAAAGAAACCGAATACTTTTAAAACAGAATCAAGAAGCACCAGAGGCAACAGAAAATTAAAACTGCTCACGTCATAATTCTACTTCACAACATTAATAACGCTCTCAGAACAACAATAACAGAAAAGGATACGAGAGTGGAGTGAATATCGACCAAAAAAATAAAGGAACAAACCCAATGAGTTTTGGGCTTTAAAAAAGAATTAAAGATTTATTTAACATTTTGTTCCGTTTAGGCGAGTCGAGATATTGAGACTCTGCACATTACAAAAATATTGCGTTTGACTATCAAAATGGTGGACGCTCCCAAAAGTTAGAGTATAATCTACATGTAATTTGAGCAATGGATCAATGTGGCTTTACGTTAATTAGGATTGCTTTGATACAATGCTCAGAAGAGTTTTACTCCAATTTCCGGGAGTGTCCGCCTTTTTTTCTCTTTATATATGCACAGCCTCAATAGAATCTAGATCAAGCAAATAAACAGTCTTAGGCTTGTAGTTGTAGGGAGTTTATGCAGCTACAATTTTTATAGAGTGAAAGAAATTAAACATGACGTCAGGAATTCCAGCTACAATAATTTATTTACCCTTACCGGCACTGCTTTCATAATGCCAAAGAAGACACGTTTGGGACAGCAGCTACTACTACTGAGGGAGACCGGAGGGACAGGGCAGAGTCTTTGCGAAAAAAATACATTTTAATTTGTTTCTTCTGAGGTTTCTAAATATGCTTGTGTGTTATGTTGTCATTATTGTTTCTAGTTTATCAGTAATACTTGAAAACTCCTTGCTTCTTAATCAGCTATGCATGTAACAACATTCCCCTAACGAATGGCTATGTGGGTTGAACAGGACAATACCTGTCCTTCCATAAAGGATTAATAAAATACACAGTTCGCGTAAACATTGTCTTTTTTCTTTTTTCTTCGATAATTAAATAACTGATATCAATGAAGGCCTATAAAGGTCTCCCTATTTTTGATTGTTAAATTACACACCTTCAGTGAAAATTTAGCTAGGAAGTTAAACTTTATGTCAAATCGCTCAGAACCAAAAGTTCTTTTAAGATTAATAACTTTAAAGAGCCAAATTTCAGGTGTTTTTAAAACTTAACTTCAGATGAACTATTATCAGCAAATTATTCCAACAACAAAATAGTATTCCGACAAGGAGGTTGAAAATCAAGCCTCAGCAAATGCAAGGCCAACTGTAAATAAAAATAAAACAAGAAAACAAACACCGGAGTAAACTTATTGTATTAATTAACTACTAAAAAACCTTTATCGCGATAGACATAGACCTGACAGTCATGTACATGCAATATAATGTGAGCCACGTACTATAAATTACTAACAAACCACAAAACGAAGACAAGGAATTATCTAAATCAAGATTATAAACACACGCGAGAAGAATTTTATTTTAATTTTGTTGCATAAAGATTTTTAGCTCTTACATTTTTTGTAATGATCCTGGCCTTTGTTAGTTTCAAACGAATAGTACTTTTTTTGTCGGAGAACTATTTTAATTATAACTAGTAAAAAGTGGTTATTAATTCGAACTCGAAGCGGACGAAGATGAGAGGAAAAAGAAAAGCTTTTAATGATGATGATGATAATGATGATGATGATGATGATGATGATGAT
>BMAT01002136.1:200695-213766 GCA_019649035.1 Elysia marginata | reverse complement strand
TCTCTCTCTCTCTCCCTCCCTCTCGCTCCCTCTCTGTCTCTCTATCTGTGTAACATTTTCTGTCTTTTGTCCAGCGGACAAGAAAGGCATGCATTACTCTTAACACATTCCGCTCAACGAAACACACCATCCGAGTATGCCCTTCATTTAATCAAAAGATTTACTTAAAATAATCACTTAATTCTAGTTGCTTTAAAATGTTTTACGGCTTGGGGAAAGAGGCTATTTACTAATCCTTTATTTCCTTTGAACGTCCTTAGTCTTCGCCCATGGGGTAAAAAACTATTCTTTTGCTGGGTGGGTGTCATATTTCAAGATCTTTTCTGTTCTGACTGACATTGTTTCTTCATATAAACTTTCAAAAGATGGCAGATTCACACTTATTAATTTTTGTTTATAAATGACAGTTGATTTCAGTCTTTTATTATTCTTTTTTGCTTTTCTACCAAACCAAACAATAATCGATTGAGTTAAGATGCTCTCCACAATGGCTCTGTAAAAGAGTATCACCTAATTGGCCATAAAAGACCTAATATTTTTTTAAAGTACGTATGCTGCCTGGCTTTTTTGTATATGTTTTTGCTATTCAATTCCCAGCTTAATGTGCTAGACCGAATTGTAACCGGGAATTTGAATGAACCAACTCGTTCAACTGTGTCCCCTTCTATAACCAATGGGAGTGGTGGCACCTAGCCCATTCAAAAGTTAATTACCAGTTCTTTTGTTTTTGACATTTTTAAATGGAATCATCACCATTGAGCGGTTGATTCAATCTGTCTTAGAGAATTATTTTCATTGATGTTATCAACCAAACCCCTTTACAGTGGTATTGTAAGCAAATTTAATTAGAAGATACCAAGGGGATTCTGCTTTACAGTCATAAGTATAAATTGAGCATAGCTTGGGAGATAACGGACAGCCTTGAGGTGTGCCTGTATTAAGAACAATTGTATATGATGAAATATTGCCAATTCTGACAATTTGCGGACCGTTAAGTAAAAAGTCCAGTTCCCATTTACAGATGCTGATAGGGAATTGTAAATTTTAAACCAATTTAGTCTATAGTTTTCCAGGAATCAAAGTGTTAAAAGCAGAACCATAATCTATAAACAGAATCCTGGAATATGATTTTCCCTCTTAGGTGGGAAATTGATCCCTTTATTTGTGATTGTTCTGACGATTATCCTGGCAGATCTTCACGAAATAAAGTTTTTGTTAGGCTATTTTACTTAGGGATTTTTAGAAGTTGTGAAGAAGGAAGAAGAGGTACCTTGAATAAAAAGTAAGTGTAAGTCTAACAAACACAGTAACTGACGTCCCAAGAAGGTGATTTGGTAGAAAAATATTACTTTTTGAAATGTTTCATAACAGAATGCCAATACAAAAATCTTGCACTAATATGATGCCCAAAAGCGAAAAAAACCGGCTACATCCAGGATATTTACTTATATCCTGCACGTCTCTTACATGATTTATATCTGGAAATTAAGAGAATCTGGATTGAACAATTAATTCTTTAGCATTAGATTAAGTTTTCAAAGACTGATAAGGTGCGGGCCCCACACCAGTCAGCGAGAAGGTCGGGGGTGGGGGGGGGGGGCAGATCTAGGTCAAGATGCAGTAATACAAATTCCTATAATAAATTGATAATGGTGGCTTGCCAAGTTTTTTTTTTATCTCATATTAAAGCTAGAAAATTAGAAGATCTCTGAAACTAATTCTGAACATAGTGTCCACTTCTCTGGGACAACTACTACACTACGTGAAATTATTAAAAATTTAATGAGGACTCATAGGTTTTGAGGCTTGTAAGAGGGTGGACTGATTTCCTTTACAAACTTTCTTACACTTTAAGTCGTGAACATGCAAGTATAGTAAAAGTGCATGTCTAAACCTATAGTAAAAGAAAGCCCATATAAAGAGCAAACTCTTCAAAACAATTTTTTTTAACTGGCCAAAAATTGAAGCGTTACTTTTGTCTGATAATAACACTAAATATTAAGGTTTATCTCCACGTGTTTCGATTGCAAATTTGCAAAGGTTTTTTTTTAAATCAACTTTGATACCCACTGACTATCTATCTATCTATCTATATATCTATCTATCTTTTTATCTATCTATCTATCTATATATCTATCTATCTGTTTATCTATCAATAAACCAATCTATCTATCTATTTGTCTGTCTGTCTGTTTTTTTTGTCTGCCTGTCTATCTATCTATCTAAAATTCCAGGTTTTTTATGTTATAAACTATAGTGATCGACTTGTATCATGAAGAGCTTATGTATACATAAAAGCCTAACTATGCTTTGCCACAACACTGTGTTTTCTGCCATCGGCCTTTCTTCAAGTAATTTTTATTGTTATTATTATTATTATTATTATTATTATTATTATTATTATTTTATGTTTGTTTATTATCCTTTTTCTTAGAGTGAAAAATGGAAACTGAAAAGTAATTCAACAATGAGGAAGTTCGAAAGTCTGTTTTGCACCACGTGCTTCACAAAATTTCGGTCATGCATTCTTTACCATAATAATTTGGAAAATGGAAAGCTTTGACAATGGTTTTCATCAACCTATTATTTTATGCTAGATCCTGAATGAAACGCTGGTCTAAATGGGAGTGACTATTATCGGTAACTTAAACTTGATAATTTTGTTTGAGACAGTTGATTTGAATAGCGTGTTAAGCTACACAAAATATAGATTCTAGATCGAGATGGAAGTAAAAGGTGTGATATCTTACCAAAGGAGCGAATTGTATATAGAAAAAAGAAGAATAGTTATGTGAAAGAAAATTATAGAGGAGACAGAGAGACAGATAAATAGATACTAGATGAAAAGGTAATAGAGGGAGAAGGAGAGAAAGAGAGAGAAATGAAAAAGTTGGAGAGCAAAGGTGAAAGGTAGAAATTACATAATTATAGGCTTACATTATTAAACGCTCTCTATTCAAGAAAAAAAAGACGAGAAAAAGATCAGGAAAATGATTGTAGCACAGTTTTGCATAGAAAAAAGCTATAATTATTTTTTAACCTTGGCCAGTTCGTAAATTTTATTAATAAATGGATGATAAAGGGAGAGAAATAAAAAAAAACGATGGTGAGAAAAAGAGAGAAGAGGCTTTCAGAAATAGAGAGGCGAGATAGAGGGGGACAAAGAAACAAAGAGAAAAGTAGAGGAGGGCTGTTCACATCAAAAAGTAGTTTTTTTTACATCTCACGACTTCAAAATGTAATCTTTAGCCAGCAGAATGAAAGGAATTAGAAGTGTGGCATTTTTAGACATAAGAATGAGAGAGAGTGAGAGAGATATATAAAGAGAAAGAGACAGAGACAGAGACAGAGAGACAGAGACAGACAGAGAGAGAGAGAAAAGGGGTAGTAAATGTTTTTGCCTGAAATATGTAGATAAACCGATATGTGACTGCACTCAAAACTCGTGCGTTGAACACAAATGGAAAAAATATATACTGAAGTCTTGTTACAAACCATGTCACAATGATAATGGCTGGGTTGGTCAAGGTTTATTTTCACCGTTCAAAGAACGGGTTATTCAGCTAATAAATAAATATAATAGTAAGAATAATACAAAAAGATTATAATAAGAAAATGATACTTTTAATAGTATAGAAAGTAAAAGCAACAGGGAAGCAACAACAGCAGCAGAAGTAGTAGTAATAATAGTAATAGTACTAGCAATAGACAGATAGATAGATAGATATACAGATAGATAGACAGATAGATAGATAGACAGATAGATTGGTTGATAGATAGATAAATAGATAGATATATAGATAGATAAATAGATAGATAGATAGATAGATAGATAGATAGATAGATAGATAGATAGATAGATAGATAGATAGATAGATAGATAGATAGATAGATAGATAGATAGATAGATAGATAGATAGATACATAGATAGATAGTCAGTGGGTATCAAAATTGATTTAAAAAAAAAAACCTTTGCAAATTTGCAATCGAAACACGTGGGGATAAACCTTAATATTTAGTGTTATTATCGGACAAAAGTAACGCTTCAATTTTTGGCCAGTTAAAAAAATTGTTTTGAAGAGTTTGCTCTTTATGAATATGGGCTATCTTTTAATATAGGTTTAGACATGCACTCTTACTATACTTAAATGTTCACGACTTAAAGTGTAAGAAAGTTTGTAAAGGAAATCAGTCCACCCTCTTACAAGCCTCAAACCCTATGTAGGTTTAATAACATGCATAGTCCTTTTTTGCAGCGACAGATTTTTGATGTGGTCCTAAATGAAGACAAATGGTGTTGTTAAGTTTTGCATCTGGTATTTTTTTTAATAAATGTTGATATCAAATCTTCAGAGAAGCATTTGACATTTTTTCTGCAAGGTGATTTTTTAATCGGCAGGAGGTGGTATTCGTCTATTTTATTTGTTTTAGTCATCCTGCAAATGTTTTAAAATTAATAAATGACCTCTTGTTACACAGCTCATTAGAAGCGTTTGCTAATCATTTGTCTTACAGAATGATTGCATCTTTTCAATTTACAGTGCATGTTCGATTCGTTTACTACTGTCTGCCTTTGAGGTCTTTCTTGTCCTACATAAAATCTCTGAAAGCCTATTGCTTCTTTAAAAGCAATCGTCTATGCTAACATCCCCCAGGCACATGTTCGTCTTGGCCTAATATATTCATGGGTATAATAATTAAACCTATTTTGTGGCGCCCCATGCTGACTTAATAATCTGCCATCATCGCCCTGGGTACAATTTAGCAATCTCTCCTAAGATTGTTGTCAAAGTTGCTCTTATCGACAGCATTGTTCATGTCCCCATGATCCACTATATTGCCCTCCCTTGATTCCGACAGATGGACCCTCAGGCATGGAAATCTAAGATCGGACAAACCGTCTTCCATTGCCCATTTCAGTGGGAATTCGCTGGAAAAAAAATCAAATGGAATATATGAGCTCATTTTCATGACAGGGGCGATAGATTTTAAACACAAGCCCTCCATTGTAATGGCCACGAGGGTGCCTGACTACGGGGCCATTCGGTTTGTGTAAGCTAGCTCTCTCAAAGAAAAGGATTTCAAAAGGTGATTATTTTTTGTATTATTCTATTAGTGGGATGTTACCCAACTTTGAAGGAAGTATCAGGCAGTGATGGGTGGGAAATAGGCAAGAACAAGGCCTGAATATGTTGCGTACACAAAGAGAATAGAGAATAGGCCAACAAGCGCACGTGCCCCTCTTCTCTTTTTACAGTCCTCAGTTAAAAGTCGTCGGCAGGCAATGAGCTTTAGTTCGAAGCCATTGTCTCTGCTCTCCGTTTAAAAAAAAATCTGAAAGATTGCAGGGAAAGATTCGAGTGCATGGGAGACAAAAAAGCCTCGGTAATTTGTGCAGTTAACGGAACTCTGAACAAGAGAATTGATGGGGGAGAGATCAGAACGGGCAGTTGTTTTCCTGAATCGCACGTGCCACCGATTCAAACAACATGTATTCTTGGTCTTTATAGTGAGTATTCTTTTCTGCGTTGGCACAATAGCTGGAATAAAAAAACTGCAGGAGCCATTTCAATGTTGGGCCCAGTGTTGTGTAGAGCATCACCTGCTGGTGCCATGCAGATGCTTAGCTCGTTATTATCATTACTACGACGGCAAATTTGAGATAAGCAGCTCAAAAAGGCGAGAAAGGCGTCGAGCTGAGGCGAGGGATACAACCTGCTTCCTAACGATCTCCAATTCGGGTTCCACCCCGTACAGACAGCCAGCCAGCTAGCTGAGCCCGCTACAACAAAACACACAGAAACAGAGACACGCGCTCTTAAGATAATGCAGCAGTTTTGTTTTTATGTTAAGATAAATAGGAACAATGCCGCCCTCGTAAAAATTCAGAAGGAAGAAAAGGAAGCATATACCCTTAGATGCAGACGGGTGTAACGGGTTAACAAACCTTGAGGCACTGAAAGAAACCGTTATAATATGCACATGAATTATTCATCTTATATTGTCTTTATGCAGCCACATTGTGTGGTTGGAGAATGGGTGCTGTTAAGTTGAGAGCAGAGAGGGGTCCAAACTAAAGACGATGGCACCTTTATGAGCGGAATGGACAAACAAAATGATATATGGATAAAGATTTTCAAAAACAGTAGGCAATGTAATGTCTTTGTTTTAACAAAAACTAACTGATTTTTAGCTAGATGTAGGAACTGCTTGCTTTTGAATGTACGCCAAAAGACAAGATGCTTGTGATGCTTTATCCATGATAAGACAGCTGTAACATGAATCGAGAGTCTATGTGTATGATAAACCTGGTATCTATATTCATTCGACAAACACGGTCTCCTTTTCAGATAACTCCGCTTGCATGAACTTCAAAGAATGTGTCTTCAATCCCTGTCTCTATTAGTGTAAGGCGCAAAGAAAACGAACAATCTATCTGCTTTTGTATTCAACTTTATGAAAACCAATTGAGTCGTTAAAAAATCAGAGACAAAACAAAACAATAGTTCGAGCACTGTTTTTGCCTACCACCGACCGTAATAAGCTGCTCACTTTATGGAAAACTGGGCACAAAGATTACGTGACGCCGCCTGTTCTCATGAGATGGCATTTTCAGTGTAACAGTGCAGGTATGGAAAAAAATATCAGAAAAAAACGTGGTAACAGGTACAAACTAAGTTTGGTTTAGGCTTCTATAAAGAAGTTCTTCTTGGCGTTAGTATCGACTGGGTGTTTTGCCCTTGTGTGAAGCCAAAGGTCTACAAGTCCCTTTGCTGCAAGGTATACTTGAAAATATCCCTGAGCAAAGCGCCTTCTTTGTGCCTCTATAAATGCATCTGAACACAGCCTTTCTAAGCCTCTTATTAGCTCAGACAAAGCTGAAATCTATGTCTTTCTGTTTTTGAGAAGAATGAAGAAAAGTTCGAACCATAGGATGACCAGAACTCCGAAGATGTACACCAACGTCGGTGCCGCAAGCAGCTCTAACTTTCCCGCCACAAGTTTTGAATTCCCGGAACCGACCCAGAATTCAATGGGGTGTTGTTGACAACATGCGCACACAGTCTATTCAGCATGTCAGGGCGAGTGAGGGCTTCACTTGAATACATGTGTGAGTGAGAGAGAGAGGGGGGCTCGTTGTGTTGTTTTGCGTTACCAGCTGCATGCAAGCGAGTGCACAAGGCAGTTTGTATCATGAGTGGTAGGGAAGAGGGTGGTGGTATGTAACTAGACGTTATGTTTTTCGTTTTTCGCATACGCGGTGCTAGCTTATTGGCAAAATCATGATGCTACATGTTGTACTTTATCGAATAGTGAATATTATAAAATTAGAGGCAGTAATCGTCCAACGTGAAATCATTGCCCACGCATGCGATATCCGATTTCTTTGTCGCAATCCATAGATCGCGGAAACGACTCCCGGCTCATGTTTTGCAGGCGATTCTCTACTCGGCTCCTAAATTTTCGCATACTATCAAACCAAGACAATAAAATTGGGACTAAAACACATCAGACTGAAACAAATTATAGATGTAATGCTGTTTTATTTTTTTTTGTCGTCTCTAACAAGACATTCCTTACTGTTGTAGTCCTAGTTCTAATGATGGTGCTTTCACTCCTCTTTCGTCTCTTTGAATAATTTTTTTTGGTACCCCAGGTACACAAAGTATTCGATTTACACCGTAACGAGTAGGTTCATTGGTAGAACTTTGTGATATCTCCTATTTCAAGTAGAGAGTCAATTGAATTTTACCTTTTGCTGGTAGTTTTTTCCGCGATCATCGAGTTTAAATCATTTTTTATCAATTGATGAAATTTTGTGTCTTCCCGCGTTGCTGCAATCCGAAAAGAACATGTTAAAAATTTTCGCTTTTAAGTTTCCAAAAACTTTTTTTACCCTTTAATAAAACAAATTGCCGGGCTAGCTATTCGTGCAAACTTTACTGGCATGTTTTTAATCTTTTTTGTTCATAAATGTTCTTGGACTTTTCAAAGTTTCAACTTTCTTCTCAATATTTGCGTTAACTCCCCATGGCTTTTCTCGCCTCCTCACATTGAAGGGAGCTAAATGTAATAAAAAAAAAAAGATTGAAGCCAGAACAGAAAGTCACTTTATAGAAACTTACCAAGTTTTTAGGTTATTGGTTAATGACATGCTTTTTTTAATTCCTCTTTTTATTATAGTAAGCCGAGATTAACAAAACATTTATTGTTAGAACGCTATAGACAAATTATATAATGCTGAGCTATAGCCTTTTGCCATTGGTAGACTTTGTGTCGCGTTTTTCATCCTGAGCTCAGCTAAAAATTGGAATGCCATCAAATTAGACAAGAAAATAAAAATATTTTTTAAAGAAATTCTGTTGCCAAAGTACATTTGAAAAGATTAAAGTCTATGCAGTTCTTCTTTTTTAGTATACACAAGACACTTAAGTTCTGTTCCGTACAGTTATACCTGTTTTAATTCGGCCCATTCTCTTTGAAAAAAAGTCTATTCATTATCTTAGTTTCATCAAAATCGTTAACAGTTTCACATTTCCATTCAGTTCTCTATATCACTAAACTAATTCATATTTACAAATAAAACTACCACCCCTCCCAGCGCCCCCTTCTTACCTTGGCTGAATTTGTGTACGCTCACGAAGCAAGACAAAAGCATTAAAGATACTCGATTGAGAAACACTGGTTACACACCTGCAGGCTAAATTATTAACCCAACAACAAGCACTGCACTTTACCCACCCCGTCCTTTTCTACCCAACTTCTGTTCTTTGCCTACTGAAACACAAAGTTCATTCGTTAATCATCTGCAATCGCTCCCAACCCCCCTTCCTTTATCTTTCCCTACCTCCCCTCCCGCTTTCCCTCCCAATATTTTGGGAAGAGGCACCACTGACGACGCATGCTACTGCAACTCGTAACGCCCCTTTATGCGCTGTTATGATACCCACTTTAACGGGACTCCGTAATATTGTTGGTGTTTTCTTTCTCGTCTTTCACAGGCCATCGGGCTAGGGAGGTGACAAAAAGTGCTTAACAATGGCGGTGCACTGGGGCGTTACGATATCATCGTTTCGTTGAAGCCCTGCTGCTCATTGCTACTTCGAGCCGAAAATAAACTGAAGACACCTTTGCAAGCGGTGTGGGAATTTTTTTTTCTCTTAGTAATACAGAATGATTTACATTATTCGTATTACAACTTTTTCAATTAATCTTTTTCACCATCCAATTTGTTTCTGTCAGACTCTTGCAACAAAAGTAAAGAATCTTTATTTAGCGTTTTCATGATTTCGCATTACACGCAATGTTTTATGCATTCTCTAATTTTGTTGAACATTAATTAGGCTTTCAGATCATGAAAGGAATTTCCCATAATTATTGCTTAAGAAGGAGTCTTCAGAAGAGACATAATTATTGTACTTAAGATTAACATTTTTTAACAATTGATGAAAATTTGAATATTTTAGAAAAAACATAGAGTGAAAATGATTCGAGAAGGATCGAACCAAAAGCAGTCTTTCTGCCGTGCCAATCAACATTCATTGCAGTGGTCTGATTTCGAATTTTATGTTAATGGGTCGATACCATACAGGTTTTTGTCTTTCAAGTCAATGCTGGAAAAGCAGTTTTTATATTTTTCCGAATACATAAAAATTATCTGGACTGCCTGTAAATTACATTGAAGACCAGCCTTTTTTTCCCCTTTTTATTTTCACGAACTGTTTATTTTTCTTCAAACGTTATGCTGAACGAAAAGAGTTCTTCTTAAATAAATTTTGTTGAAAAAAAAACATTAGTTCATCTTAAATATTAATAAATGATGATTACTTTATTTCCTTGAAGTGGATACATGTGCAAAAAATGACTCGGCAAAAATGAGTAACTTTAGAACAAGTAGCTTTAAGCTATTTAATTCGATCGAGACCAGACTTAAGAATTTAATTTATCTCTCTCTATACTCTCTCTGAACTCTAGATGATGAGTAATTCTCTCGATATTCATAGCACATAGATATTGCCAGTATAAGATAACATCCTACTGTTACTGATTCAATGCCAGAATGTGTAGCTCAACACAAGGGCGGCTTTAAACAGCTTATTGAATGCCAATCAGGGAGTACATGTTTATCAAATATACCTCTAACCACTAGAGGCAGCCACAATGTCCATCCTGAAAAAATACTCAAAGCCACCAAGAGCCCTTAAAACTCAATAAACCTCAATGTTCATACACAGAGAACAAAAGATATAGAAAACCCGTACTAAAATAAAGGCGACTCAAGCATCTTTCATTAGCCAGGTAGTCTTTCTTCTTCTAGGTTTTCTCAAGACTTTAAGAAATCCTCAATGGAAACATCCTATGAACTCTAAGGACTTGTTATCTTTGAAAACCTTGTATTCCTTTTTTATTTTGGCTTTCCTCGGGTCAACCACTTGACCTCTGTCTTGTCCTCATTGTTGCTCTCGTTTCTTCTTTTATGCAGTCTTTACGTTTTAAAGGACTATAAATTCTATGGAGCCCACGCCGACATCTCAACAATGCGATTTTTCAAGCCCATTACTAAAATGCATTGTGCCCTTTTTGTTGTTGATCCCGCTTTCTGCCGCAGCGCCTTAAGTGTCGTTGAATTATTTTTGGAGTCTCTCTCTCTCTCTCTCTCTCTCTCTCTCTCTCTCTCTCTTTATTGTTTTCTATCTATAGATCTATGAAGTCCCGGTTCAGAAAATTTACTTACATTTTTGGCTTACTACAATACGTTTCATACGTCTCCTGCCGGAACGCACTCTTTAGGCAAGTACTAGATTTTAGCCCTGTTTTAAAAAAAACGTTGCGCATTTTTACTATGAGTTTTAAACGCATCCATCTATCTATATTTTCCTGATAGAGTGCATGGTTTCAAAGTGCTCAGCTTGTCAAAAGGAGCTTGTAAATATCTATAGGGACTTGGAAGGCCTACCTTACCAGAGATCTGTTTCGAGCTTGTTGTTCTATTTATATCTATCTATCTATCTATCTATTATAGATCTAACTTCCTTTTTCATCATTCTAGACACAGTGATTCGTGGATGTATCTATATATCTTTCTATATATCTATCTATCTATTTCTCTATTTATCTGTCAACCTGTCTGTCTGTCTATCTATCTATCTATCTATCTATCTACCAATATCTATCTATCTATCTATCTATCTATTTATCTATCTATCTATCTATTTCTCTATCTATTTATCAACCTGTCTGTCTATCTATTTATCTATTTATTTATCTATCTATCTATCTAACTATTTTTTTTGTCTATCTATCAACATGCATATAAAAAAGCGAACCTCAACCGGTAAAATACTGAAGTTTTTTTTAACTGGTTTGAAATTAAAACCAACAAAAAAAGAAGAAAAAAATTATTGATTCATTGATTAAATATTAAACCTCCATAGAAAGGTTATAGCTGAAAAAGAGAAAATGCATTATGCGCCAGCAGACTAAAAAGATCACCTTCCGTACTAACCACACACCCTGGCATAAAAAGATCCAACTTCGGTGGCACGATGTGGATTATGAAATAACCATGATTGTGAGCTCGTGGGTTTGTTCTGCTGTCCCAATTGACATTAGGACATAGACATTAACAGAGGCGATGACCTTGGAGCCTTGGCAACATCGCATATTAAAAATATGCCAAGTGCTCAAGGACCATGGCATGAAGACAACAATTGATTTCACCATAAAATTTTAATTTCTTTTTATCTTTGAAGAAACCCTATATCTAGGGGAAAACGCATGCCCTACCAGAAACCAAAAAAATAATGTTAAGTAAAATGAAAATGCGGCAACCATCCTCCTGCTACAGTTAAAACTCTACCCAAAAGCATTATAAACAGAAATAAATAAAACAGTAAATCAAACAGAAAACTTTCACTTACGGATCTCCCATATAGACAAACGGTCTGGAAAAAAGTTGATTCTACCAATATTTCAAGCTCAATAAATAGAAAAACGAAAGGAAAAAAAATGATTAACCCCCCCCCCCCCCCTCTTCAAATGCAGGGACAGTAAGACAACAAAAGCTTGCAAATGATTTTTAAGATTGACCGACACTTGCCTAATGGCTCAATTATATTTCAAACATGTTTGATAGCATTTCGTGATACACAGTTAGCGAATCGTATGTAAAAGAAAACCCTTTTTTGCCACGGGGCTGTACCTATATAAATTTCATCTGCACGAGTACAACCAGCCCCGTTATTACACGCTAAAACACGGCCCTATGCTTAGCTTACAAGGTCAGCGGAAATTTCAGATTGATCAAGTTAATGTGTACTGGTAAATGGGTTTTAGTTTTTTTTTAAGAGATACGCATTATCACATGTAAATCTTTCGAAAGAGATTAAGGCATACCCGTAAGAATTCAATAATTTCATAAGGATAGATGAGACAACTTTTCGGCATTTGCTGGAACTGGCATTGCGGTTGATTGCTAAACAGTCAAACGTGATGTGGTAGTAAGACGATACAAGTAAGTTTTGAAACGTGCATCATTGCAAAATGAATAGCATTTAGCAGTAGATAGATAAGCTCTGTTTTAAATGATACATAAAAACAAATATTAAATTTTAAGGCAATTTACAATAAACCAAATGCATAGTCAACCCAAACAATTAATGTATAAGCCTACTAATTCTAGTCTAGGAAGATCGCCAAGTTCCGATTTTTGTTATTTTTTTTTTTTTTTTTTGGTGATGTAAACATTAGGCCCAGAAGTTGATTTTTTTCTTGATGCAATAGAAAACAGGGAAATTTTATCTTGTTAACGGTATCTGTAATCGTATTGTGCCGAGAATTTTTTAAATTACATGTTCTGTTGTTGTTGTTTTTTTTTCTCTTTTAAGATCAGTTCATATTTTCAAATACTTTTTTAGCTTGTTTTGAGTATTGACAGTATTTACAAAATTTACTTAAATTATCTGGGAGTTTACCAGGTCGCTACTTGGCCTACTAGAAATTAGCATAATGTGAAATTTAGACAAGTTAGCGACCTCGAAATCTCACCCCTGGGTGGAATAGAGGGGGGG
>BMAT01002136.1:173970-188468 GCA_019649035.1 Elysia marginata | reverse complement strand
TCTCTCTCTCTCTTTCTCTCTCTCTCTCTCCCTCTCTTTCTCTCTCTCCTTTCTCTCTCCTTTCTCTCTCTCCTTTCTCTCTCTTACTATCTTAAGTTATGCCCCTTAGATTTTATTCGCAGTCTACCTCTTTTTAACGGCTAAAATGTGGGTCGAATAGGGGGGACACCCCTGTCACTTCTACAGTAACTCCGCCCTCGTCACCGCCTCTGCACTCAGCTCCCCCCCCCTCCCCTTCTCGACCT
Organism: Elysia marginata; assembly: GCA_019649035.1. Classification (NCBI taxonomy): domain Eukaryota; kingdom Metazoa; phylum Mollusca; class Gastropoda; family Plakobranchidae; genus Elysia; species Elysia marginata. The sequence continues at coordinate 188,223 of BMAT01002136.1, read as the reverse complement.
TCTCTTATTATATCGACTTCGCAAACACAACCAACCCACCACAGTCGCTCATGATCCGGATGCCGAGAAGGCAAGGACAAAGTGCTCACCACTCCCTGAATGCCCTCCCCCTTCCATGCAACACCCCCTCTTTTCAGCTGACCTTGTTTTACGAAGCGTTAGACTGGGGCGGGGGCATTCTTAATGGAATAAAGTATCAGTACGAATTAGGAAGATCGCGAAGACACGAATATAAAAACTGTGACAGTCATTCTTCAATCAACATTCCCTGAAAGGTCGAGACTCTTTCAGTAACTGTAAAATTATAATGAAATGATCTTATAGCAAACTTTAACTAGAATTTACAAAAAGATTAAGAGGTGTCAATTATTTTCATAATCCATAATGTTATTGTAAAACTTAAGATCGACTTTTGCTTGTTTGATAAAATTGTTAGAAGCTGATGTGTTTCCGTCGTTCTCGGGACTTGAACAAACAGATCTAGTGCAAAATCTTCAAACGCATTTTTTATCGTGTTGGGTGTGCCATTTGTACTTCGTCGCGCTGTAAATATTATCAATATTTAAACATAAGAGTGATGTACACATATTGTTAAATTCTACATATTATATTTTGAAATTCACACCCAGTGAATATTATTCTCCAGACAAAGCAGTGTTATTGTCAATTTCGTTTATAACTCTGTAGACAGGAAGCTCCAGCAATGTCACGGTCATTCTATGTCGACTCTCTCATAGTAAAGAAACCAACAACGTCCAGACACCAAACTTCAAGCACAAGTAGTCTGCGAACGCAGGAGCATATTCCAGCGCTCTTAGCATCTCACACATCGTTGCTGCCAAGAGAACATCCTCATCAGGGACATCCTCACCACCAGCTCACCCACGAGCATCTCCAGCGTCACCATCACTCACAGATTCCGACTCCCGGGATCGCTTGTTACGCCGCAAGACACCCAGCCGATCTGTTGGGAGCTCTATGCTGCCCTCTGTGTGTCCATGCTCCTGGTAGTGTCCCTCATCACACTCTTGCTCAGGCGGCTGCCGCTGCAGCTCAAAGTCTCTCTCTCGCTTCAACCTCTGCTGCTCATAGAATAGCTCCAGGTCTTACCCCACACCCCCCACCACCAGCAGCCCACATGGTCACCCCTCCGCAGCTGACCCATACTCCATCTCCTCCCCAACTGTCCATGGCCGGAGCACATCGTGCACCACCCAAAAGTCTGTACCAAGGGTCACTCACGTCCTCCCCTGCAGGCTTTATGCCGACTCTAGTTGCGACAGCGTATAAAACATCTACTTCACCGTATGGGCGACATTCAGCAGGTGTAGGTTTTGACCTGCATGACTCTCAGAATGAAGTGCACGAGAGGCAACCAGGAGACATGTCTCCTCAGAGCTACCGATCAGCTTCGCCTGTGGCAATGGATACACCCAAATCAAGTAAAATGGAGCCAAGTGAGTGAGCTATAATGTAATTATTTCGTTAGAATAGCCGTATGTCTATCATTCAATATAGCTATAGTTGAATTAAAAACGAAAAAGGCTCAAGCAAAGTTGGCTAGGTGTAATCCCTATGTATTAATAGGTTGGTATGGCGACATGAGTTTGAAGAATATTCCGTTGTTCCATAAATATTGTCCTAATTATTACAAGTTAATATAAAAGAAATTTCGCTCATCTGTAACACATGTACCAATTGTCAGCAAGTTTCCAAAATATAACATTTAAAAAATTAACATTATCTGAGCAAAAGATTTTTGGAGATTGCAAGTCTTCAAAACTAGTTCTCGTCCAGAACAAAAAAAAATTTGTTTTAAACTTAACGAATGTGCAATACAAGATCAAAAGGGTTTAGAGGATTAAATTTAGAGAAAAAATAAAAAAAAAACAATTCCTTATTTGGTATCGAAACTATTTACAGTTGAACACTCAAAATCAAAGAAATCACTCTGATATGATCTTACTGAAATAAGGTAAAGAGATTTAGGAATGCTGGGGTGAATACGTTGTTCATAGTGTGATAAAAATTTGAATTGTCAATCGTAGGAAAATATTTATCGTCATATTGAAACTTATACATTTGACAAACTAAATGCTACTTTAATATTGGAGGTAAGCAAGTCCATTTTTTAAAAGTAAGGTATTATTTAAGCTCTAAAAATAGTGACGAAAATATTTTTATAATATTATTTAATATTGGAGGTAAGTCTGGCAATGCATATTATTATTAAACTTTGTTTGTTCTTTGCACGGAAGAGACATATTAAAAAAAACATTCCAGATTAGGATTTACATTTTATTAAGAACTGAACATACAACATGAAGTCTACTGATTTATAAAAAAAACGCTATAAATATATATCTGAATCTGTCTCATCAATTTTCAAAGAAGCTTTCATTAGTCGGTGGATAGTTCCATAATATGTTTATTAAACACCTGCAGATAAATGACCATGCTAGTCTTTATAGTTACATCTTGCTTAAGAGAGTTTGGGAAATTGTTTATCTATTCCTCTTAAAATGACAATCTCTGTATAGCAAAGTTATTCTGTTTTTTTTTAATGTTTAAATAATGCGATTTGCCTATGCTGGGTTCTTTTGGTTATTTTTTTAATATTACTGCGTTGTCTTAAATCCAACAAAGCCCTCTCCCACGAAGCTATCACATGTATTTGTTTCTTGTATTCTTTTTCTGATTTATACTTAAGAACTATTTCTCTTATTTAATGTATTTTCAGTTATTCAAGAACTAAACTGTCAACGAAATTTGTTATGACCTCATTTTTATTATCTTATTTTCCAGGCGTAAATGGACCATCTGACAATCTTCCGTCCTCCAAGCGCATGCGCACAGCCTTTACCAGCACACAACTCCTAGAACTAGAGAGAGCGTTTGGCGCCAACATGTACCTAAGCCGCTTGCGCCGAATAGAAATTGCTACTGGACTCAATCTGTCGGAGAAACAAGTGAAGATCTGGTTTCAGAACCGCAGGGTTAAACACAAGAAGGAGGGGCCCGAGGACGCCGAAACAGCTCGCGGGATGAGCAGAGTTAGTTGTAAGTGCTCAAGGGGATCTCCAACGGCAACAGGTCGGGAGAGATCTATGAGTGAGAACAGCAGCAATGGTGTTAAACTTGAGGTAGGTGACAGTAAGTTAAAAAGATCCTCTCCTTCTGAAGACCGGTGCTCCAGGAAACTGGAGATTTTAGAGGCTAAAAATGAGCTGAGCCAAATAAAGAAGCAAAAACTAGTTTGCAAAGAGGACGATGACACAGAGTTTCACAGCCGCAAAGAGGTCTTGGTAGATATTGAAACGGAGCAGGACATGGCTGTAAAGGAATTTGGGCTTTATTCTATTGAGTTTGATAGCAAGAAAAAACTTGACAACAAAATCCATGAAGCCGTGACTCCATTGAAAGCTAGCGAAGATCCTTCTACGTGGCGCCATGGCATTAGCAATATACTGGGATTCAAAGACACCAAGCGGCGCGAGCATGGAGAATTTATCCATCTCTCCGGATGCAAACCTGTGCGACCAATGCCGACAAGCCCGCTTCATATTGACTGCGGCCTGAGCCCCAGGACTCCACTATCTCTGGCTCACAGTGATGGTGCTGGTGGTGAAGTGGAGGACACTGCTTCCAATGTTGCTACTGGCCATGTGGGCTACGAATCTGTGTCTACGGGGAACAATACCAGCAGAGGTAATGGTGTGCCTACTGCATCATCATTAGCGACAGTTAATGTAACTGACAAAAGGGCTCCTAAGTCTCATACACCATGACACTTTCCTGTTCAAAAGTGGACAAAAACCTACTTTCCATACTATTTTACATATTATCGTTAAAGGAAACCTTACCCTAGCTATTTTACCTTCTATTTATTTTATTCACATACAATAGAAAATCTGACATTCGTGCAGTTTTGGAAATCGGTGACTTGTAGGATAAATATACCTGATGAATTGTAGGTAGAGAGCTGATTATTTTTTTACTTCTGATCTCGACAATTTAGAGACCGAACTTTAAGCTCCAATAAAGCAGTCAAACCTGCGACCTACTGAGCTGACATTCACCATAATTTAAAAGTACTCATTGTTTAATTGACATTGGGTTATTGAAGTACAAGATTTTCTAAACATTCTTGCCTTAATTGTTTTAAAAAGCGTTAAATTTTTATATAATATTTTTGTTTTTATATTTGTATGTTGAAGTAAAAACAAAACATTTATATATAATATATTTCTAGGTGCAATGGCCAATATTACATTAATCTGCACGGATCTCTTGTAGACCTACCTTAAACCGTTGCATCATTGTTAAATTTTGCATGTCCAGAGTGACGATGTCGTAACTACGATTGAGGTGCGTTTTGAGAAAAATTAGTTAAAAGGTTTAAAAGTAGCAAGTTTTAAGACTGAGCTTTGCAATTTGTTAAAAAACTGGAGTAATTACAGCTTTCTGATCCTTGACACCTCTACCACACAGAGAAGCTGTCGTGTTCTCTCCGAGGATGATTATAGGTCAATTACTGCAAATATTGGACTTACGCCCTTGTCATTCCAGACCTGCGATTCCCCAATCTGAGTAGGCCTACGCTTTTTTGTAACACTAAGGATACGTTCCAGTGCTTTGGTTTTTTTTTTTGTTTTTTTTTTGTTGTTGTTGTTGTTGTTTCTTTTCAATAATGAAAGCGTGCTCAGATCTACTTGTTGAGTCTTTACAATCATTAATATTTATGACAATATGCATTTTGTTGAGGTTCTATGCAATAATTTTAAATGGCATATAATGTACTTATACGTTCTATCTTGTAAGACTGATTGAGTTAAATAGATCGAACTAAAACAAAGTGAGAAAGAGGATGAATAACAGAGAAGTAAAAGAGGCAGTTAGAGAGGAGAAGGATAACAAAGAGAAAAAGAAGAGATAGTTGAACATTTACCGATGCAGCCTATTTTAAAGGAGAATGCAAGGAGAGAATGAGGATAGAGAAAGAAAAGTAAGTCAAACAGATGGAAAAGAGAAGATATAAGCCTGTAACCATACGGTTAAGACAATAGTGTTCAGTGAAATAATGTTCAAGTTCACTCAAAATGCTTGCAATACCAAATTATTTACGAAACGGAAATTGAGTGCCTTGGTTTTATTTTACTTTCCAAAAACGTCTATCTCCGCATCTATTTGTATTTATTATGCTATCTTTTATTCTGATGTATTTATAAATCTGCTAAGCTTGTAAAATAATCATTGAAAATTCCTGTTTACAACATTTTCAAAAACGTTTATTTGCATAACTATATACATATATTATGTGGTGCAATACTGTTATTACGTCCCTCTCTTTTGTTTATCTTTTTTGCCATTTGATATTCTGTTCAATGATTTAATTCATACCAACTTTAAAAAAAAAACTTGATTTTGCTGTTTTGCTGTTGCGTGCAATCACGGTCGGTTTAGATAGAAATAAAAAAAAAAGTCAAAGATGTTTCGTTTTGTTCATTTATCTTACTCAGAGTTTTCCTTTTACACTTTCTGTTTTTGCTGTTTTCCTCAGTCTGATTTAAAAAAAAAACTTCTCCCAAACTTTGAGGTCTATATCCTGTTCTATCATTACTTCAACGATAAGTATGACCAGTGAAATTCTTGCTTGATTTCATCGAATTTGTTAGGCATAAAATAATCATTGAGGGATTTAAAACTTAGATTATAAAAGAAGAAGATAATTAAAAGAGTTTGTTTAACCTAAACAAAAACATGTGAAACGTTTGGCAATGTGTGTGCTTTAGGCAGTTAGAAAATTTGATAATTTGAGCTTATTTTATGAGAAGTTTTGTTATCTTCGTTTGTTTTTTTTTTCGCCACCCCCCTCCCCCCTTTTAATGTCCTTTGTTTTTTTAAAAGTTTATACTTCTAAATGATGATTCATCACATTCCACTATTAGTGACGCTGCCACTTACTATGAGGACAAAGAATAAAATAAGTGTTTTACCTAAAAATATTCGTAAATTTTAAAAAATCTTTTTAGAGACGTACAGGTGTTAGCAAATGTTGAAGAGCAGTAGGCCAACATTTTTATGAAGGTTTTTTCCAGACCTATCTCCACCTATTCCTAAATCGCGTGATCAACTACTACTACTACTATTTAGTAAGATTATAAAGGTATGAAATTAGCAGTGGAGAAAATAAGGTTTTAAATTGAAATGCCTGGAATGCGCGCCTTTAGTATGGTTCGAACCTTCGATTTATAGTAGCTTCGGCACCCACCGCCTTATCATTTACTTATGATTTAGAGAAACATAGCTTTTACCATGTCGCCTCTATGCTCCTTAAAAAATGAATTTCATGGCTAAGTTGTTGCTTGGCTTCTCGCTAGCTTGAACGGGAAGATCCAAATCGCACTAAAGGCAACTCTTTGAATGACGAAGTGTACAAACTCTTAGCCATAAACAACAAACAGAGAGAACAAACGATAACATTTTAAGGTATGCCTCATATAAATTGTAGATCTAGAGATCAGAATAAATAGTGGAGTCAGCGACTTTTTTAGGCACACCTATCGTCACTTTTTCACACCTTTAAAATCTTTCCATCATTTGATTACGCAGTGCCTGCTTCCACTATTATACCAACATTTTGTGTAATAATTATGCAGTACTTATACATTGAAATCGCAAACTGGCATAAAAATCAAAGTACATTTTTTTTTTATATTTTGATATTTTGGGCTTTAAGATTTAGCAATAGTTATTAAAGAGACCTATCACACAATAAGCCATTTATCAGTTTTAGGTCAGTTTTGTTAAATATATTTTGAAAGGCTAGTCTTAAATTTTTCTACCCTAATATACGGAACGCTATACGGTTTGTATTGTTAATCCTCTATACCTTAAAACTGGCTGTATGGAACGATCTTTGAAAAAGTTCTGTGCAATGATTATTTCTTGTCTACGTTGGATCTAAATCGTATGCGAAAGAGAGATAGAGATAGGTAGAGACACACACACACACAAACACAGAAAGAGAGGTGGGGTACCGGTTGCATTCATTCTTTGCGTTTGATTTTAGTGAGCTTATCGTCAAGATGACTTCTGATGTAATGAAACGAAGAATATACTTGAGACATTCATTGCTCTATGTTTAATAATGCTTTTGGAGGTTAAATTTTTGTAAATTGTACCAAAGATTTAGGTCAAGAAAACGATGCCATGAATGATGAAGAAAAAAGAGAGAGAGAGGGAGGGAGTATGACTCCCAGACAAAAAGAGGAAAACAGGTAACGAAAATGGGAGAGGTGAGAAAAAAAGATTTTTGTAAAATTTACAGCTAGATATCAATAAGGCAGACAGAGAAAAATAGGAGTGAGACAGAAATAGACAGGGCATTGAGTTTGGGTAGGGGAAGGGGGAGAAGAAAAAGAAGAAAAATAGATTGTTGAAATTTAAAACATATGTTATGTAGATCAACAATTTGAAAACTGTCTGTGATTCAAAATTTAGAGTGGGTCGAAAAAAAATTTAGGAGGGGGATATCTTAAAGAGGATTTAGGTGATTATTGTGATTAAAAAGTATTAATGACCATAAGAGAACTGAAACCAACGTTTAAAAAAGAGGAGAATATAGTCGTGACGATGTAGAGAAAAGGATAGGTCATTTTAAACAAAGCGTTTGAAGCAGGAAAAACGTCAATCGAAAGAGAGTCAGGAAAAGACAAGAAAAGGGTGGCGGCGAAGAATGAAATTTTAGATAACTAAAATTCCTGCTTACAGCACAGCTGGGGACAAATTAATGTTCAACATAGTCGGAAAATGTCCCTAATATAAAAGTATTTTATAGACCACGTTTTGCTTAGGTAAATAAATAACAAACATTAATATGGCTACGTTATAAACTTCTTTGTTTGAATTTTTTTTTTGTTTCTTGGTTGGTTTTTTTTTTTTTTACATATTTCACTTCAATAAAAAACGTACAATTCATCAACTGGTAACGTTTCTGGAGTTAAAATTTTTAGCCGGGGAATATAAGAGACTGGCTTTTAGGCGTCTTTAGCTTAAAAACAATCACAAGTTAGTAGAGAGAGAGCGAGAGAGCAAGGGGGTAGAGAGGGCTTAAAGACAGTATTATGTCAAATATATAGATTAAAATTCGTTTAAATTAAAAACAGAACTATCAATTTGAAGAAAAGTATAGTGAAAAGGGATGGGGGAGATAATTTCTAACTTTATAATATACAGATTTTTTAAAATTTTATACTAAAAGCTTGACGAGGTAAGAAGAGAGAGGGGGTATAGGCATAGGAAGAGAGAAAAGTAAGAAAGAGAGAGAAACAGTGTAAACTAATAATAAATTGTTGTATGATATTTTGTCACAGTACAAATACAAACGTTCATTTTTAATATATTCATCATTTGTTTCTGTGCAAAATGATATAGATAAAGTGAGGTTGCTATTTAAAGTAAATGGAAGGGGTTATTGGTCTACTCCGTGGTCTCTTACTGTTTTCTACAGAATAGAACTGCATTGCTTCGTTTGCCGGAATACACGGATCTCGTTTTAACATGTGTCCAAACAATCTCCATCTTGAGTCAAGTATTTGGGGGGGATAGAGGAAGTTTTTAAATTTTTTTTGTAAAGTTAATGGTTTGATATTTTTGTCGGGTATTGGATTTTAAGGAGTCTTTTGAATTGTTTTCTATGGAATGCGTCGAGTCTATCCTTGTCTGTTTTTGTCAAAGCCCACGTGCCACAGTTGTTTAACTGAGGCATTGTAAAGTTGGAGTCTAGTTTTCTGAGTTTTTTTTTTTGTTTGCTCAGTTCCAAATATTTGTTAGTTTGTGAAGTTTGATGTTTGAAAGTTGTTTTTGGCGCTCGATATCCTATATGGTTCATAGAAGTGAACCAACTATTTAGAGATTTTCCATTCTTCGGTGCCTTGTCTCACGCACGTATGCTCTGTTTTGTCGGCGTTCACTTTCAAGTTATGGGTTTTTATTTTTTTTCAATATCCCCGACGCTTATACTCTCTGTTCCTATTAAGTCAATGTCGTCCGCATAAATTATTTCAGAGGGCATACAATGAGCTGGCTGCTGTGAGTTGTTCTACGCACACCAGATATCTTTTAGAGCATTTTCCAAATAGATTATGAAAAGAACTGGCCCTTGTGGTGTTCCGATGTTGGTGGTAAAAGGAGTTTCTTAGGTACACCCATTCTACAGTACGCTGTTAAGTTGTTTTTTGAAAGAAGTTTCGTTGCTTTGAAAACGTCAACTTATATCGAGTCTTTAGGTACACATAACTTGCCGAAAAAGAAAATTAAGCGCGTGAAAAAAAATTCTAGCTGTATTATATGTCAGTGATTTAAAAATATTCATCGCAAGTTAGTTTCTCAACAACCGTGCCCCGTTTCAAAAACTTTTTAAAAAATCATAACTCCTGCTTTACATTAGTTATGTAATTAAAAATGTTGCATAATGTAATGTGTATTTTTATAACCTTGTTAGAGATATTGCTTTATTTGTTTTTTAAGTCATATTGCCTCACAAAGTATTAGCTCAAAAATTTTCCGATAAAATAAAAAAAAAGTAGAAAATTCTATTTTGATAGATCAGCATTCTTCTAAGGCTCAATGTGAAGATAAATAAATGGCCAGAAGTGATTTCAAAACTCAGTACTATAGTAAACTGGATTGTGTTGAGATTTGAAACCATAGTCTTACTGCCAAGAGCTTGTATGAGAGTTTTTGTACTGATCTCTAGTACATGTCAGAACAGTATCGTTATACACGATTGAACACTGTTGAATCAAAAGTGCCCTTTTTGCGAGGTTTTGTTTTCACTGCACATTTGTTTTATCGTACTCCAAGAAACATTCGTCTTTTTGGGAAGATTTGGTTTGTATCGAATTTTCGCCATGCATTTAAAACCCACTTATAAGGCCTTTAATCTGGTAGAAAGCATAGCCTCTCTAAACGATAGGCATATCAAATGTAAAAGCACCCCACGGTCACACTCACGAGCAAGATTTACGGCTTGTTACTGCTCAGTGTTGTCTTAGTTATGTTTTATGAGACAACTCTGAACAACTATAGGGAGATTATCAAGGGCCAGTCTGCATTCTGAGCCGATATGTGCTGTAAACAGAGCCCATTGACCGCTGGGAGGTTTCCGGAAGACTCTTCTACGTCCGGGGTATCAAAGGTACTTAAGCTAAGAGTTTTTTTTTCACTTCCGGTACTAAATCAGTTGATGGGATAAAATTTCAAGAGCCTCTGGTCGTGTTTCGAAAACTAATGGCAGAAGAAATCGAAACTAGCTGACCATTGAAAGACATAGAGGGAAACGTTTCAGTGATATCGAATCTTGTGCTTTTCGGGTGCCTTAATTGGGTTGATTATTGTTGTTAATAACAATTAGTTGAGTGCTTTGGACAAAGGAATGTATATATAGAGAGAGCGAAAGCAAGAAAGAAAGAAAGAGAGAGACTGGTAGATAGATAGATAGATAGATAGATAGATAGATAGATAGATTGATAAATAAATAAATAAATAAATAAATAGATAGATAGATAGTCGTCTGATGAGTGGCCCTAATGGCCACGAGCAACGTTGTAATGACAAAAGTGAGTCAAATGTAGAATCCATACATATTTCAAGCTCCATATTCGAAAAACATGTTGAGCACTTTCTTCTATTGTACAAACACTAGGTTCTTAAGTTAGTAGATAGATAGATAGATAGATAGATAGATAGATAGATAGATAGGTATATATATATAGATAGAGAGAGAGAAAAATAAACAAACTCATATACAGTCAGAAACGGACTTTAAGTTTAAGAGACTAACAAGCAAGAGAGACAGTGTTACATAGATAAGGAGAAAGTGAGAGCAAGGAAAAAGGGGGGGGGGGGCAGGAAAAAGGTTATAAAAAAAAAGTAGAGGGATGAAGATGAACTGTAGGTTAGTTTTGAAATGGTGGAAAGCAACAAAAAAATCCTTGAGAAACTGATAAAAAAAGAAAAACCAGAAATATGAAAGAAAACTTAAAAGCAAACAGAGCTACGGCTTAGAAAAGCTAGTGAGGGAGTGGAGGCGGGGAAGAAGAAGTCAGCTGGAGAGAGAGAGAAAGAGAGAGAGAGAGAGAGAGAGAGAGAGAGAGAGAGAATAATAATGAGTGAAAGAAAGAGAGGGAGACAAGGGCAAAGAGACTGAGGCGTGTGTGGAGAAAGATGGATCGAGATGGTGTAGAGTAATTATAGAGACATAAAAAACCGACAAATGCAGTGTAAGTGCAGGCTTGCCCTATAACGCTCTCCATAGACCTCCAATGTTTTCCACACTGGGAGACGCACGGCTCTATGATCGCCAGGCTAAGGTTGCAAGAGAACAACTAAGTTGCTTGCAATAACAATCAAACAAGAGGTCTTCTGATGGACAATGGATCAGCACAGCTGGCTATCACGATGCACTCAGTGCGCCTGATTTATGAGTATCACGACCTACTTTGCCGTTGTTATCCGCAGTGTAGACCTGTAGGTGGCGACAACATTCAGAGACTGATGGTACCGAGTCCCTTGATTTAATCAAATTTCTAGCTTAATAAATGTAAAAAAAAAATAGTTTGAATTGCCACACATGAAATCAGCTCTTTTAGTAAAGTAATAATTTAAAACTTTATTTAAGGATTCGAAAATATCTTAATGTAAATGGACTCTGCTCGTGCGTCTGAACAGCATGAGAAAATGTGTTAAAACGTACTACAAAATTCAAATTTACCTTGACGTTCAAGAGCCTTTAGGGTCACTTTTAATAGCAGTAACCAATATTTGACGTTTTCAAAGTAATTTTGTTTTTATTATGAGACGCTTGTAAAAAGGTGTTTACATTTGATTTCTTTTCCTTTCAAGATCAGAAAATTATTTTGTTACTCAACATTGACTCAAATTAACATGGTTTGATCCTACACAACAATCATGCATAGAAACCTAGCAAGTTAGTTACGTGTTCGAACAGCTCAAACACCAACAAAACAGTGAAGTTTACGTTAAATTGCATAATCAAGTTGAAGCCTATATCACAAGAAGCGTATCAACTTTTTTTTTTTATTTAAATTTATTGAAAAATAATATATGAGCCAAATATAATAATGTCTTTTTATGCGTAGCTCAGGAACAGGGGTAGGATGGGGTGTTTGGTATTATATTTTTTTTTTGCTATCATTTTTTTCCTGCTCCCAGTCCCACCAAAGAAAATTTACCAAAAATACAACAGATTTTCACGCAATAGTAGAAGTCGTTTCTATATAGCCAGTATAAAACAAATTGTTCTATTTCAAAAACGTTAAACATCACCTGATGTGTTTGTTTCTTTCCAAACATACCGCTTAAAATATTTGTCGAGATTTCGGTTTAAGTTTAGAATTTAGAAATCTTGAGTAAAGAGTTGCTTCGCCGACAGTATTTGCGTGACTTTTGTGACGTCCAAATTTTTATTGGCAAAGACATTTGTTCTCTTACAGAGAGAAGCACATGGGTCCCTGAGTGGATCGAGAATTTAAGAAAAATAATAAAAAGCAGGTTGTGGCTGAAAGGGCCTGAACTCAAACGGACCCTGTGGCTATCGAATCAGGGACCCTTGGACAACTAGACGAACGATAACAATATCGCTCTTTAAAACATCCCACCCACAACAAGCCGAGATACAAACGCTATAGAGCCTTAAAGCACCTGACGCTCAAGTACTTAGGCTAATTTGAATGCCAGTGTAAACCAAAAAACATTAATAGGTCATCTGGAAAACTGGTATTATATTTTTAACAGAAAACCAAGTGTTTAAAAGTAATGGCTCTATGAATAAAAGACATTAAACATGTCAATCTCTTACATATAAAGAGGAGAGACCTCACAGACAATGCGAAAATAGCAAAACCGCAATGTGAAATAGACAGGTACTTGAAATTGTCAACAGGCAATTTGCCTGCCATCGCAAAGGAGCGATTGAATTAAAAAACAAACCTTTAAATGTTAACAAAAAAAATATTACATCATTGTTTTTGAAACTATATATTTGCTGTTTTTTATATTAAAATTTTCATTGTCCCCGTGTACATTGCCTTTTGCGCTCGTGAGACAATTCATTGAGGTGGCGGTTTCTCTATCTTTTTTTTTCTTAGTCCACTTATGGATGAGACAATTTCGTATTTAAATTATTGCAAGTACTATTTATTAACGTGTTTCCTACTCTTACGGAAACATAAGAACAGCTTTAGGAATGGAGTCTTTATCTTCATTCCGATATAAATTATCTTCAATACCATTGAAGCCAATTGGGAAGTGATGTAACAATTCCTGCTTGCATTTTAGCTATAAAAGCAACGGATGTGTTTATGTTTTAAGAAATACATTCTTTAAAATAAATATAAATAAAATCTAAAACGTTTTTATAGACTAGATAATGATGAAGATTCGTTGCCACCGAACTTCCTTTTGTTTGGATGGCAATGTATTTGCACAATTTCGCTTGTCATAATAAAAAAGTCCATGCTCTGTGAGACAAATAAACTTTAAGTTTACATTTCCTTGTTTCCTTGCCCCAAGGCACATCTACTCCGACAGATTGTACTGGTCAGGGGTCTTGCCTGATAACAGTCGGAACTTTATCACTTTTCCGCCAGCCAATAAAAAATAATCCAAGCAGGAACAGTCGACCAATCAAAGTATCGGAGACATTAACAAAAGGGTAGAGTGATTGAGGATAAGTGAATACGAGTGGCAGCACACGAATAGAGTGATAATTTGGCCGCGTGCAGGGATTGGCATTCACTTCGTGACAGACGACTTTGTTATTCTAACCTCAGCGCAGTCAGGCTCGTAAACATAGGATAAAAACAATAACTATGACAAATGAATACTTCCATTTGATCAATCAGTGTTTCAAACCCGGGGAAAAAAAAGGGGGGGGGGCGTTTAAGATTGTTAATTAACACATCAGACCCTATCCCCATGAGTTGAAACACTACATTTACATATAGCTTGTAAATGTCTGAATCTTTACTTCTTTATAAACTTATTTGTAGAATATCTTCGTCTTTGTGCATTATGTTCTTTACATGCTTGTTTGTCATAAATTGTAACGTGTGAAAATATACACCCACTTTAGGTCTCATATTGATTTATCTTTACAATATGCAGCTACATAAGTGAATATTATTGCTGATATTACTATTATTGTTGTTATTATTGTTATTATTATTA
>BMAT01002136.1:148903-163169 GCA_019649035.1 Elysia marginata | reverse complement strand
ATCAAAGCAAATTAACGATGGATCTAGACGAGCATGACGGAGGAACGGTTTAGAAACAGTTGCCTGATGACGCGCGCCTACCAACCGGACGGCGAGAAACACCGTGTAGCATAAAAAGGTAGGACTAGGCTACAATGTATACAAAAGCTCCTTATACATGTTGAGCACTGTATTTCATGACATAAAAAACCTAGAATCCATCTATCTATCTGCCTGTCTATCTATATATTTATCTATCTATCTATCTATCATATTTTGCTCTGGATTTTTTATGTTTTCTTCAATCTATTATTCTTTCTGATAATGTAAGATATCTAAATTTCCCCTTCTCTGTTTCTTTCGCTTTCGGCTCTTTATATCCCTTACCCTGCTTGATCTCATTTTATGTATTCTCTCCTACTGTTCTTAATTTGTTATTGTTAGTTTTATTAGTAGCAGTGCTATTATTATTAGTGCAAATTTAATGATGTTATCAAAATAAAACAAAGACACCAGCCTTAAGAAGCAACTTATCATGGTAGCATGTACAATTACTGAGATTGTGGTCTGGGCTAAAGCATTTGGTATCAATTTTTTTTAATCTTATGATATCTCCTAATTTCATGTCCATTTTCTTCACCAAACAGTTGGAAAGCAATTGAATTCCAATAATACTGAAATAAAGTACTTAAGAGCTCCTAATTATAATTCTATTAAATGTGTAAGAACAATCTACTGTGAATAATAAATACAGTTGAGACGGAGAATTTAATAACGTTTTTAAAAACTGTCGATCTAAATTAAGTTTTTTTTCCTTTAAGCATTGTTAGTGGGTTTTGGGTGATTTCTTTAAAACATGGTAAAACGAGTCTATGACAAAGTCAAAAGATAATTGAAAAAAAGCAGATTCACTACCTATCACTCTTTGAAACAAGAAAAAAAAAACAATACAACCTAGGTTTATGCATAAATACGTTAGAAGATAAGAGAGATCTAATTAAAATTATTCATTAGAGATTTTTTTCTACGCTGAAAAACAAACATTAGCATTATTTTAAGAAATGCCATAGATTATGCTCCTTTTTGGGTTTTGGTTCATCAAGCTTCATAATTTCAAAAGATTTATTATTTCTTTAAACACTTTGAGCACATTTTTCGTTTACATTTTAGGCGAATCATTTACTAATTCATAATTATTTTTGTTTATGCATACATATCAATTCTCGTGCTCATATTCTTTCCGAAGTTTAATTTGCGAAGCCTTTGTCTACATCTATGTCTTGGTTAACTTTGTAACTCTATGGTCTTTAATCACTAAACCGCAATATCTGTAGTAACCATTTATCCCAGTACCTTTAATACCTTATCAAAGAATGCCACACAGATCGTACATCCGGAAAAATCTCAGAAAATCAACTAACCTCCAAAAGAATAAAAAAAATAATAAAGCACCATGGTGCGTGTTTTTTATATAATTAAATAGTTAGGGAGTATAGTTTACGCTTAAAGTTAGGGAGTATAGTTTACGCTTATAGTTAGAGAGTATATTTTATGCTTATAGTTACCGAGTAAAGTTTACGCTTATATTTGGGAGTATAGTTTACGCTTATAGTTAGAGAGTATATTTTACGCTTATAGCTAGGGAGTATAGTTTACGCTTAAAGTTAAGGAGTATAGTTTACGCTTATAGTTAGGGAATATAGTTTACGCTTATAGTTAGGGAGTATAGTTTAAGCTTATAGTTAGGGAATATATCCGCTTATAGTTAGGGAATATAGTTTCTGCTTTTAGCTAGGGAGTATAGTTTACGCTTTTAGTTAGGGAATACAGTTTATGCTTATGTTTCTTGTAGCATTAGTTTTGTCAATTGTTGTATCTTTTTGAGACGAGAATTAATTAACATTGGTTTAGCGGTTACAAACAAAGTGGATAACCTACTGGTAATCCGATGAGCTCCATGTAACATCATTCTTCTTTTATTACATTGAGGCAAGGGAGGCTACTTGACAGAAGCGGTATCAAGCACAGATTAGATACAGCAGTTTGTATCTTAAGAATAGCTTTTTTTTTCACTTGGTTTTTTCACATTCGTCCCAAGGGCCTGTTTTTTTTTAGTGTAAATTTTAAATCTAAAACGGCTTTATCAGCGAAATTTAAAACTCACTCTAGCGTAATTTCATATCTTCAAATCTTTCAACCACTTTAGCAAAAGGCGGCCAATACTCTTGACATGAATTTTAGCGGTTTCACAAAGGTAGATAACCTATTTGATAAGATAAACTGAGTTTGTTTTGGTACAGTTGGTTCCCTTTACGACGCTTTTTTACAATAGTGAAAAAAATTCCAGGTATGCAGAGTAGACTGAATCTTTTATGACTACCAAAACTTTTCAACAACTTGATCATAGCTATCAATATTCGTGATTGTCGCCCCCCCCCTCCCTCCATTACTCATATCTAAAACATCATCCTTTTCTGAAACATCTATAGAACGTACGATTTATTTAGAATTTTAATTTTTGTGGGTACATATTGTGAATGATAAATCTATGTTTTACATTATGAAGCACCTTGAGCCAAAACGAAAAGACGCTAAGTTATTATAAATAAACGCTCTTTATTATTGAAAAAAAAGCTCCCAAAAGCTAGTTTTTGAGAGTACTTCAAGTTACTTAATTTTGTTTATTTTTTCTGTCAATTTGTTTTTTTTCTTTTATTCTGTTGTTTATTCAACAGTTTCATATCATTCTCTTTACTCTTTTCATGTTTCGCTCTATTTGTAAATATTTTCTGTGTATTCCCCAACTTATGCGGTTGTTATTATCTTATATTTTTATCATGTACACATCCGTTTAATTTTTTTGTTTAATCGTCTCTTTTTTAGCTTTTTGTATATATGTTTGTGGTTAGTCAAGTTTTTTTTTTTATTTTACGACCTTTATGTTTGTTTTCATGCGTTGTCTGTTCTTTTTTTTTCTAACAATATGTCAATATAATTATTTTGTGTTTCTACTTCCTCAACATTATATCCCTACCCCTTTTTTTGTCTTTTTTTGGGAACACCTTCAAATTTTCAAAATTGACAACACTGATAAACCTATTTTATAAAGCCATAATGGAAAGTATACATTCTGCATTGGAGCATGGGGCGGGAATTGTCTAAAGTCAGACAGAAAGCAATTGGACAAAATCATTAAGCGGGCGAACATGTTGGCATACCCCCTAAGCAGCAATTTAATCATAAACCTTTATCAGAAAAAATGCATTTAAAAACTACACTCACTGCATTCGCTGCATAATTGTGTTTAAAAATCTCATCGCACGAGTAGTAAGCGTCTAATATCATTAAAAACAAAAACTGAAAAAAAAAAGATCTTTCCTACCGCCTTGTGTCAAATTGTTCAACTTCAACCTATGATTTTGTACACACCTTTGATATGAAGCTATACCTGAATATTAATTAGATTAGCAACAACATCATATCTAATTCACTACTATTTTGTTGACCATGGTAACAAAAATAAATGCAAGTTTTATTTACGGATTTTATATTTATTCATTTATCTTTTTATAGCAAACGTTTTATATCAAATTCTTCGCTGTAAATTTTACGTCGGATTCACAACTTTAAATAGAAAGTAGAAAGTAAAATAATATTATATATGTATAGACCTAGACAGATTATGATATTTTCTTTACAGAGTTATCTTATTTTCTGCCTGTTTTCGAAACCTTAAACGATTGGCGAAATTTTCTAAAGTGTGATAATCAGATGTGATGCGTGGAGTGGAGAGGGAGTTGGCAAAGAGATGAAGAAGAGTAAGAGTTTGAATGAAAGAATGAGAAGTTTGTTAACAGTGTATAAATTCAATATTGCTATCGACCAGATATGGAAGTTAATATGCCCATTTGTTGCTATTTCTAAACATTTTTAATTCTTTCCTTTTTATGTAATTTAATTGTGACCACATCTGTAAAAAAAAATTCTAGAAAAAAAGATGAGTAAAGTATTATTTGAGTAAATTATCATCATTATTATTATTATTATTAATATTATTATTATTATTGTTATTATTATTATTATTATTATTATTATTATTTTTATTATTTTTATTATTATTATTATTATTATTACCTTCCCTTAGCTGAGATAGCCATAAAACAGGCTGACGACCGCTTTCAGCGCTTTCCCCCTCCTTTTGTGTTCTGATGACAAATAATTTAGGAATCAAGAGTAGGAATAGAATAGAGCTGTCTGTGCATAGGTTTTATAGGTGGTCAGGCTATCTGTATCAGCCTGGTTTAGTAAGCTGACTGTGCAAACAATATTTTCAAGTATAACGTCAAAGCTAGCTCGTGAGGTGTTATACTTACCTAGTCAGCGCGAGTCTTCACAAGTGGATGAGTTTAAGTTATGAATACTTTTGATTGCTCTGCGATTTCGGGAGCTTGGGTTGATGCGTTGGGATCGGGAGTGTAGTAGTCTCAGTCAGTTCTCGCGCAACCTTTTAGGGGTTAGGAGCACTGGCGATAGTGCTAGTTTTCATCTTTGTCATAGCTCCTGTGGACTTTTTAAGTTGAGGATCCCAATAAGGGTGCTTGATCATGAGTTTATATAAAAGCAGATTCACAACGGTACCTATCACTCCTTGAAACAAGAAAAAAAAACAACAATGCAACCAAAATGGATAACCTTGTTGTTGTTTTTTTTGTTTCAAGGAGTGATACGTTGTGAATCTGCTTTTTTATAACCTTTCATTTTGATCGTACTGATTTACATGCATCCTTTTCGGATCCTCATCTACTTTATAGATACACTCCAAGTGTTGTGAATTCTGCTGTAGTATTTTGATCTTAAGTTTGGCAGCGTCAGATTAGAACTTGCAGTTCCTGTGTGACTTTGTCTATGGACATTTTCCAGAGAAAATTTGTCGTTATTAAATAGATCTAGGTGGAGATATCTCAAAATAGTGAGAATCAAGATTATCTGTACAATGTATGATATATTATGCAGAATATTTGTCGGGTAACCCCGAGGCCGTAGTATCAAGGCTCTTTTCATTTCTACTATTCACTGCCTAATAACTTACTCCACTGCGCTGTGCCTTGCGCGACTTGCCCATTCAAACTTATCCGACTGTGTGACGTCAGCCTTGTCTTCACCTCTACTTTGTGACGAATTTTACATACTGCCGGACGTTGCATTCACACAGACCGGCCATCACATTCTTCTGGCCTGGACGGAGCCCAGTCTTACAGCAGGAGGTCAATTTCTGCCTAGAGATCTGTGTCTACCCACCTTGCTGATACTGGGGTTTGTATTCCTCGCCGATGGATCTGACCAAATGGTGAACGTCGGACCCTCCTAGGTCACCGTAATCAAAAGGCCCGTCAGTCAAAATGTAAACAAACTTGTGCATGAGAGTTCTAATGATCTATCTCTTTTAAGTTCTTAGTATAGTTAAGGCACATGAGAACTCAACTACTGCTTTGCTGTTATGGGCCGGCCCAAAACAAAGTTACATACAAAATATAGGGAATATGATATCTACTCATGTTGGAGTACTCGGCCTGTCCTATGGTGGCCTAGGTCGGACCCCTTCAGCGCTGCATTTCTAAACAAGTTGTAGTGCGTGTACTTTAAGTGGGCGCTCATTCGTAGTTTTTTGGCCAAAGTGAAGAATTATTATGTATTCTTAGATTAAGCGTTATGATTTTGATTTAGGGTTGGTTGTCGTCAACCTTTTTATTTGCATAATCCCATCTGCCTGTATGCTTGTAGAACCCTCCACATCTTTTGTTTGTCCTTGATTTTATTTAGATCTATATTCATTTCTTATTCTTTTCTATTTTTTTAATCACGCTCTCCTTGTTAAATTAGTCGTGTGTTGCTTTCCCCGTTTGTGTATCCACTAAGCCCTGTATTTTCATACATTAGCTTTAACAATAGCAAAGAGTATGAGACTTTGAACTGTAGAATGAACACACAGTTAATCTGGGAATATAACAAAATCTTTCATGATATTTTTGGTGTATTGCAAAAGTGTTTATGATATATGCCCATTGAACTGCTTATGCAACTCGTTTAATTTAAACATGTCTATCAACTAATGTCTTTAGGTTGAATACAGCGCCATCAAACGAGAATTTATTTACTGCGGTTGTTATGTTTAGAAAATATAGAACACTTTTTACAGAAGAATTCTCTACCACTTACTAAGTAAACAGGGTGTATTCAGTGAATAGAGACTCGTGAATAAACATAAACAAAATGTCGCCAAAAACTTCAAGGTGACGTAGGAAAAAAATTTATTTAGCTACATAATATTGACGACGTTACAGGCCTTTAATAAAAGAATTTCAATAATACGCCTCAACATTGCTTAGTCTTAGCATCTAAGTGGTAAAAATGTTGGCGAGAGAGATTAGATAAAAATGTCCCATATGGAACAGAAAGCTGTTCATTAGAGAAAAAAATGAAAGAGCGCTTTTTTTTCATTCAGCGATTAACCCAATTAAATATTCTGAGTGTTTAACAAATGTTCCCTAATTGACCACTGCCAATTAATATACCAGCCTACCTCACACAGGAAGCAGTAGTGAAAGAATGTACAGCTCTAACATTTCGATAATCATTGTACTGTTTAAAGCCAGGTATCCAATTATCGCCTCAATAAAGCGAGTTAATGTGAGTAAACGGATCTCTCTAGTACACTAACGTCGACCTGCCAATCGAGGGATCCAACTGATCTTGTCCAAGTTATCAGCAACTGCATAGAATCTCATTTGCATTGTTATTGACCTTGCCAGTAGGCCACACAATTCAAATTGCATGTTCAACAAATCACGCTAGGTGAGGAACGATGATGTGTGAAGATTCGTTTTTAAATAGTTATAACTCAAAATTAGACACAATTTTTTGGATTTTTTTTCCAAACCCTTGCTATTCAAAACCTAGAAGCACTGAAAAGGATTGAAGTTTTACAAGCATTTTGGAAGCAGTAGTAGAAGAAGTAGTAAAATAATAATAATAATAATAATAATAATAATAGTAATGATAATGATAATAATAATGATACAAGAATTATAATAATAATAGTAATTATATTAATAATAGCACGAGTATATAATAAAAAAATTATTCATAATAATAATAATAACAATAAATATAAAAAATGATGATAATGATAATAACGACAATGATGGAAATAATCATAATATTAATAATAGTAGTAGTAGTCATAGTATGTAATAATAATAATAATAATAATAATACTGACAATAATAACAATGGTAATAATAATAATAATCATAATCATAATAATAGTTATCATAACAATAACAATAATAATCATAATTATAATGATAGTAATAATAACAGGAAGATGAAAATAACAACAATAATTGCAATAACAACAACAATAAGAATAAAATTACAATAATAATAACAATGACAATAGCAATAACAATAATTTTATTATAATGGAGGTGAAGTCTAAACCATCGGTGTTTTCTCTGTGCATACGAGAGAACCCGGGGCTTAAGAAAGAAGTTTTAAAGGCAGGAGCATTTAAAGGTTTACACAGGCATATTACTTTTAGACACCTCAATTAAGGGCCTATTTTTTTAAATTCTCAAACCCTTTTTAAAGCCTTTAGGTATGCAGAAACAAAAGAGTGTGTTCTAGTAGGCATTTTTCATTTTTGCTAATGTTCCCCAAAATGCACCAGGATTTGTTTTTGTCATATCAAAGATTTGGTGCTCCAAGAGCCTTTTATTTAAGTAATAGTGTTCTGCCTATCATGTTACTCAAATGAAGATCAATCAAGACAGAATAATTATGAATGAAGCACAAAGCGCGCGAAGGCTTTATACATCATAAGCTTAATACCCGGGAGTGTTGTCTATCTTGATTTTTATTATGAAACCACTGAAAACCACGGACGCTAGACCATATCGCAACCAAATCCTCTACTACTTTTTATACAACGCTACAGTTTTGGACTCATGCCTTTTATTTTATTTACGAAAATGTGTCTTATTACTATAAGGAGGGGTGCAAAATAGTAAGACGCCGAAATAAGATTATGAATGGAAACTTGAATGCGTTGTACATGATAGGCCTAACACTCTCAATAGAACTAGGTTAGTGACAACGAGAAAACACCAGGGTCTGGCAATAGTAAAGACTACACTATTTCAATGGTGATATCCTTCACATATGAGGCATTCCCAAAAGTTGGTCCATGAAACATGGACATTGAGGTGAAAAAATAAAACTCCCCCAAAGCACTTTAAATTGGGTCTATGGTATAGAGAACTTATCTATCTTAACTAATGTAAAAGAAAAAAGATAAAAAATTTTACCCTTCTAAAGGTAAAAGCCGTTATAGTTACAGCTCCCTTCATATTGAGGACATAACGATTCACTCCGATAGAAGTTTATAATTCTAAAAGTATGCATGTTTTATGGGATATTTGTAATTTATTTGTGATAAATTTATGTTTTCAAAGGTCTAGAGGGACAATTTTGATAAAACACGGTATATTTTCCCTTTTTTCCATAATCTAAACACGTATCATATTGAGGACATAACGTTCGTTACAAAATTAACTTCTAAAAAGAAAAAAAAACCACCAAGTTCTCTTTAAAAAATCTAGATCTAGATTTAGATCATATCATGCACAATATAAGCCTTGAATCTACTCTCTTATAAACATTGTCGATACATTTTTACACACAACTGCTACTTAAAATCTCAGGTTATTTATTTGGACATAACACTCACTCCGTAAAGTTCTCGTTAGATCTATATTTTCAAACCTAGATCTAGTTCCAGAAATACACATTTTCCTATTCTATATACCCTAAGAACAAATTTTTTTTATAAAATTACTTCATTTTATGTTAATAGGCTTATATTAATTAAAAAATGCTATTGCAGTCTGGACATAACGTTCACTACAAAGACAAATTGTTGTGAATTTCCTTTGTTCTTATTCCCATGATTTTAGACAAACTCAGCATGAAAATGATTGTAGTTCAAGAATCTATAGGACAGGTGGGAGTTTCTACAAAAAAAATGTGACGCTGTAGCCATTCTTTCACTAAATGTAGCTTCAACAGTTTTAGGACATAACCCAGTTTTGCGGACATAACGCCACTCCAAACATTCAGTCCGATAGATCTAATCGCTTGCTCTGAAAACTTGCTGTGATTAGGCTTATGGGGTCAATATTTTCAAATGTAAAACCAAATTGTGTACTGAATTAAGCTATAAAGAGGTTTATGGTTGTACCAAATATTAAAATATTTTTAATTGTTGAGGACATAACACTTCACAACAATTGTTGCTTGAATCAAAAACCACCGATTTTCTTGACGAGAGTTACTCTTCTAAAACTGATGAGTGTCCAGTTCCAATTCCAAAAAGTAGCTTTTTTGAAACATTGCCTGTGGTAATTAAATTAACAATAAAAACTAACATTTTCGTGTGTGTTTGTAGATCTAGCATTTTCACAACAAGCGTTATGTCCGCTAGACCTAAGCAAATCTAGACGGAGCACTTCTTTGAATAAAAAGATTGACGTACTTTTTTCAGTATAGGTCTATCAGACCTCCTACAGTTCAAATTTATCGCCAAAAACTGTAAGGTTGAATCGGGAAGAAAGTCATTTGAAAGGTAAAGTAGGTCACTAAAAGTGTCCACTTTTTAAAGCCTAGAAAACACGTCTTTTTTCTACAAAACCAAGAACTACACAAAAGCGTGCGATACGATACGGATAAAATTATCAATAGTATCTCTTTATTCATTTTTCAACATGAAACAAGCTTTTACCATGGGAAAAAGCTAAATTTAGACCTATCTTTATTGGGTTGAAGAAGACATGGTATCAACTGGACGAACTTTTGGGACAGCCTCACATATCACATTGATCTTAATCTTATTATAATGGAAGGAGGGGTGAACTTTCAGACAGAAAAGGCTTTTTTGGGAGGGGTTTAAAAATTGGGAAAAATTAGCCTATCAAATTGAAATCACACTAAATTGGTGTAATAGGGCATTTGGAATGGTTTGTGATCTCTGCAAACAATGAGGACAACCTATATCTTCAAAATGTCACGTGGGTCTTGGGGTCAACGGGGGTTTCCATTCAATAATCTCTTCCGGATTTCCCGCTATTCCATGTTTAATTTTATGTTACGCGAGAGCCGATAGGTCTAGAAAAGTAGCAGCATTTCATTGGTTGGTATAAATAGTAATGGTGGATTTCATTTGGGGTGCTGCTTGGGTTAGATACTATGTAAATAATGTCACTTGAATTTCCTTGCCTCTTGGGGCTAGGCTGAAGATTTTGTATTCGGGCGGGTATACATTCTAGATCTAGTCTTTTTGCATGTAACAGAAATACTTAAATTAATTATATCTTTCACGGCTATAAAGCACACTGGAAGTAACTATTTTGGGATGACAAATTTGAGTGACAACGTTTCTGTCATTCTGTTCTAGATCTAGATCTACCGAATGATGTACGAAAGCCAGTCAACACCGATACACCTAGACCCACTCCCAAGGCAAGATTAGAGAAGGGATTTTGGCCTAGAAAGTATCAAGAAAAGTGGGGATTTCATAAAATGCTATGAAAAGCTGACCAAGGTTCGAGTCCAAGGATGGAAACTTGGTTAGTGTATTTTTTGAACCATCTAGATCTAGTCTTACTAAGGTTGTTAAAAGTGACCCTAAACAACATCCCAAACAGTACCCCAAAGAAAATCCACCACAAGGCGGTTTGTTGACCCCAATAGTCACGTGACTATTTCCGGGTAGTAATAGGTCAGATTCATTATGCTTTTTTAGTTCATGTGAAAATCGTAGGCCTAGTGCCTATCCAAGGTTTTTCTCCGTTTTAAATCTATTTTCGGTTTCACTTGAACGTCGAAATGCGTTCATGACATAACGCGTGCTGATTGAATTTTTGGAAATTTTTAATACACGCTGAAAGATTACAGTGCGAAACGCAAAGACTTTCAGCCAAAAAAAGGTTTTTTGTAGGCTTAAAAATTGGGAAAATTAGCTTATCCATATCAAATCACACTAAATTGATGCAAGGGGTCATTGAGAATGGTCATTTGAAACTCATGATCCAGGTGCTTTTTTTAATTTTTGTGAAAATCGTGATGCCTATACTTTAAAAAAACTTATAGCCGACTCTCATGCCTCGGAAAACACATAAGGAAATGATATAAAATATAAATATTTTGTTAATATTTTGTATCGAAAAGAGTTTATATACGTTTGAATGGTTTGTAAATTTCATTAACAGAGTGGTGGGGGGGGGAGGGTAGAAAAACATTGAGAAAAAAAGCAGAGAATGAGAGCGAATGAAAGGCGACAGAGGGGTGGGGTACAAGGAAAAGAGGGGAAGTATTTCACATCGAATTATTAAATTAATTTTTAGGTTTCTAGACTTTAAATTCAGAGCCAGGGTAGTAAAAGAAAACAGCTCTGTGGTGTACAGGGTTGTTTGAAAAAAATACAACGAAATCAATAACAAAAAGAAAGAGGGAAAGGAAAGAGGTGGAATGGTAAACGGCGGTAATGTGTCAAAAGGTGTAAATTAAAAATTATCAGAGAGAAAACCAGAATATCAAAATTACTAGAAGATAGAGAAGTGTGGGGTGGATGATTATGTGATGTTATATTTCCTGTCCATTGTCAATCTCATACTAAGAGTTTGACCAGGGGAAAGAAAGAGGGGAATAAGCTCAGAAAAGGGAACAAGACAAAGAGAGAGGAGGGGGAAGGTAGTGTTTTTTGATACATAGAGGTAGTTTATATACACCGACAGAAAGTGTACTCAAAACTCATGCGCACAGCACAAAGGCGAAAAAACATTACTGAGGTTGTGTTATCAACCCTGTGAAAATGTTCCTGTGTTAATCTAGCTTATTTTCACCGTTCGTAGAACGGGTTATTCAGCTCGTCCATTAAAAGCTTATACAAAATGATAATAGAGTATGACCAGGCAGCAGATAATTCCTAATTTGTAATGTAATATCCTGTAAAACTTACCTTTACATAATAAAATCTGAGATGGCGGCAGGAAGTCCATTCTGGTGAGCCTCGTTTCCCTCTCTGCTCAATTAGTTTTCTGTTGATCTCGATTGATTTTAATGATATGCATGAAATTTTGGAGAATCTTTCAAAAAAAAAACGGCAGTTTGTAGAAAGCTTTATATATTCTCTACAATCTTAAGGATTGAGACATAAAGCTAGGAATAGATATTAGATCTAAATATTATATTCCTCTAAAACTAGGCCAACATGTAGATTTCAGTCTCGGCAGTTCTAACCTAAAATTATTCTTTAAATAATATTCAAGTCTACATTCAGATCAAGCTGGGCCTAGGAGCAATATCTAGATCTAGATATTATTTACATTTAATCTAAACTCAGATCTAAAGCTGATTTTTGACAGGGTTTATCTAACATAGCCTCATTATTTTTTTCCTTTGGCACTATAAAAATGACTTCTGAGTATAGGCATACCTATCTGTCTTTTTAATCACAGTTCATTTTCACCGTTCGTAGAAAAGGCAGGTTGGCTGATAATATATTATTTGTAAAGCGCCGATTCTTAAGACACAATAAATGATATAAGCTCTTTGTATTCCTTTTTTAAATTATAATCATAAATAATTATGTACACACATACATACGGTAGCTCAACGAACTTTCATTCATACTTCAATAATTATCTTACTGGCAATAAACTCTCAAACGCGAGAAAAGAAGACAACATGCTCACACAGAAACAGTTATTTCTCGCACCTTTACCTCCAAACAACGATTCCACATTATATAAACCAAAAAACTAATAGTATGTCTAAGAAAGTAGGTTTTTAGCCTTTAAAAATACTTAGTTAAAAATTAAACGATCTCCCCAAAAAGCTTTACTGTATCTCAGGATCTAAGTGCCTTGTCCCACAATTACAATTCGGAAAAAATATCAACTTATATAATGACAGAGTTATAGGGGTGTACCCTTTTTTTTATCTCGCATGTAAAGCTAGCTCTGAATATCACAACGCGTACTCAAGAGCGAATGGATGTAATTCAAAAGACTGCAAGTCTGTGATGGATAAGACAGTGTTAGCTTGTATGTAATTTTATATCGAAGTTTTGTTTCAATAGTTCCTCTATGATTTCGAGGCAATTTTATACCAAGTTTTGGTCTTTAAAATTTTAATAAATTTTACATTTGACATTAAAAGTTTTTTGCAACAAACTAATCAAGTGTTACATAGTTAACGTGTTGAATGTTATTGTGAATGAACCGATTTGAACTTAAAAAGCAGTTCGATCATGGCGATTTAGGGCGCAGTTCTTGGATTAAAAAGTATAAAGGTATCATTTAAGGAAGGTTTTTTTTTTTTCAACCTTTGTGATTTTTTTCAATAAAGAAATTTTAACACGTATAAAAAATGAAAATTGGCTTCAAAATGCAATAAACTATTTAAAAATGTTGAATAAACGTTGTGACGCCCAATATGAGTAACAAAATACATGTATAGATGACAATTTTCGATTTTTGAAAATTTTGAAATCTTATACTTGAGAATTGTTGATGTCATGGTGTTAGTTTGCCAAGCATATATACTTACGATTTTACCAATCTGTCGCCTAGAGTTTACCGATAAAAACGTATTTGTATTTAGAAAAGCTACTGACATAGCGTTTAGAGTTGGGTGCTCCAAGTTTAACAGACGCAAGCACATTGCACAATCATAATAATTAATGCTTTCCTGTGATAAACGTAGGGACGTGTAAACAAGAACAGAAAAAAAGGGTTTCAGGGAAAAATGAGACAAATCCACTTTTTTTCTTTATAATTCTAACTGAAAACAACTTTACGGTATCATCTTTTTCAGTTAGAGATATGATTTTCTTTAAAAAAAAATAGTCATGATAGGGCTGTCTAACTCCTTCTTTACTGACGCTCGTATCGAGTATGGTATCAATAAAAACTCAATAAGAATTAACATTCTTTTAAATTAAAATCATTTTACCATTTTCATCTGCATCACCATCAACATAGCTGTTATATTTTTATCGCATCGTCAATATTTTTGTATTGACAACTGATATTTTCCTCCCGTTGGTCTTAGAAAATAATTCATAGTTTTGTTTCCTTTATACGAGTTTTGTATCACGCAAAAAATTACTATTACAAGTATACCTCCTCCTCGTCCTTCTTCTTCTTCTTCTTCTTCTTCTTCTTCTTCT
>BMAT01002136.1:58148-72379 GCA_019649035.1 Elysia marginata | reverse complement strand
ATGTTGTGCGACTTGAGTCTCCTCAGTAGTGCAGCTGTTGATGGGACATAAGATTTCTGATACCTTTCTGTTTTTTATTTGGGTTGTTAGATTTTTTCACTAGGTTGAGAAATAAGGAACTGTACTTAACATTAGGATAATTTCAGGAAAATTTTAACTTTATTAACAGCATGGTCTTCAAACACAAAGTCTATACTTGAATCTTTCTTTTTACAATTTTTTCAGGTTTTCTTGTCAGTAAATAGCAATTACAGATACTGCTTTGCCATCAATGTACAGTGGGGTGACAGGTTCTTTATTCTGTAATCAAAAATAAATTTTGCGTTTCAACATTTAATGTGAGATGGTTATCCATGAACCAGTCACAAAATATTCCTTTGAATTGCTTACTTCAGCACATGGGATTAAACAATTTTTTTTTCTGTGGCTCTATAACCATTGGTGTAGATTGAATATTTTTTTATTACAGCAGACAGGACACACCCCTGGGGTGGGCACGTTTTGTGACTGTACTAAAATTCCAAGCACTTTTCATTTATATTGACATACTGTGCCAAGTTCGTTAGGAATTCTAGGAGTCATAAAATGGTTAATTTGTTGACCTTTAGTGAAATTGATTTCTGCCCTAGAATCATATTAAAAGGGGATGGAAAGTCTGCAAAAGGAATCGAACATATCCTTTAGGTACATCTTGTTAAGGAATACCAGAAGGGCATCTTCTACACTTGTTTTGTCTTTAGGCAAAGTACATTGGGTCCCACTGATTTTTAGTCCACTAGTAGATGTCTTAGAGCAATCCTTTCATAACATTCAAAAGCTACAGAGCTTTTATAAAAATGTTGACGTTTGTTGCTGTTTTTGTGGAACTGGAATTATTTTTGACTTTTTCCATACTACTAACTGATGTTCATGTAATACCAAAATGTTTCAATTTTTTTAGATAAATGGCATACTATTTTTCATTTCTTTCGTTTCCAGTAAAAATACCATATTGTAAAGTAAGCTACAATCAGATTTCTGTGTTTGCAGATGCTCCACCATCCTATGAGTCTTTGTATGGGAGGGTCAAAGCAGCGCGTCAAGAATCTGAAGGCACAGTTGGTTTTCTCAAGGCTTTTTTCGTCATCATCCTTTCAACAAGTAAGTCTGATTCGTACTATCGAAAGTCATTTTATTCCTAAGATGTTTTTTGTTCATTCATTATATTTTGAGGGGAAATATTTCATAGTAGCAAATTGCAATAAAAGAAAAATTTGTTCAATTAAAAAAATTTCCTGCATTATTGTTTTCCTGTTTTGTTTTGTTTTTATCTTTGCAGGTCATATTGCTTAGAAGGATTTTTTTTTTTGGCATTTATTTTTGCTTATTATATCCTTATGACAGAAACTTCTGCAACCTGTTGTTTTGATTTTTCTTGTAGTTGGTGTCACCATTTTCATTGGAATTCTGATGGCTGTGCCAGTTTCTATGATAGTCATGGGTAAGTATTAGTATCCTGCACAACTCTCAGTCACAGTATTACCACATTTCTAATTAAGAGGTTTTAACAAAAACTGTTTGCCCAGTCAGAGCATCTAATTTTGTTCTCTATTGCGGCAGTGCCACAGGACTGACTATTGTAAAACTAACAGATGATGTTTACCTTGCCTAATGTTGTAATTTTTAAAAATTCTATTCAAGAAAAATTGATGCAAGCTAAAAAATTTACAACTGAAATAATTTAGTTTACTAAGTAAACTAAATTTGAATGGGAAAGCCATTAATTCTTAATTAAACTTCTAACCTAGAAAACTTTTCAAGAAGTCAGAATAAAAACTCATTTTGAGGGGGTCTTAAATTCAATCCCATTTTTTAATTTGCTTTTGTTTACATGTATTCCAAAACTGTTTTTATGCATTGGCTTTAAACAGTATTCAAACTTATTGAATCATTGAGTGAGGATAGAAATAGACTTTTTCCCTCATAATTTGCACATTGTAAGATGTGACATCGTTCTTGTGTGTGTCAGTTACTACCAGTAAAAAGAAGTATTATTGATATTCTGAATATAAAATGAACAAGATGCGAAAGCATTTTTGCTTTTATTTTAAAAGTATCAGTTACCCAGTCATGTTTATTTAACAAGACAAATGACAAGAAGTTCCATATGAGTAGGAAAAGAGAGTTAACTCAGAATGATGCAGACCTGTGGTCTTTACAATCAACATACTTGCTTAACGGCAGGTTCAAGCTGTTAAATTGGAATAGAGCATTGCCTTTACTAAAACTCTTATTTGTCATGTCGAAAAGAAGCATTTCTTTAAAGGAACCTTTTTAAACTAAATTTTTTTGTGTCCTTCATATTGGTGTATTTGTTGTTTTTTTTTTAATTAAATCATCTTACTTTCTTCCGTCTTTTTGTCTAGCTATGTCAGTATGTAAAGATTAAAGGTAGGAAGCTTTGCTTTATAGCATGGTAAAAAGGGTATTTCATGTGGAAACTGCATGTTTCGAATTTCTCAAACTTACCAGGTGCTATTCATCTTGATGACTGCAAGGCAGAGCGCATGATACCGATCTATCTACTTGTGGCCGGCTGCTTTGGCGTTGCCCGAAACTTGTTCAGTCTGGTGCAGCGTTGCCGAAAAGACAGAAACGATTTGGAAGAGGACCAAAAGAAAGTCAATCCTTTGGAATCAGTGGTTAACTGTTTTCTCTTTGCTTGGTTTATCGCTGGTAAGTTTTCACACATGAAGTGCAGTTTCTTTTCAAATTAAATGTGAAGATACAATTGGAATCATGCTTTTTTGACAGTTTTTTTTCGTTTTTCAATTATGGTATTGAAGAGTAATTTTAAGTCTATACGGGAAAATTCTAGATTTAAGGAAAAAAATTTTCTTGGTGCTTTTTAGTACTCACGGTCCTTAACTTTGAAACCATTTTGTTTTGTAATTTAACCTTTTATGTTGCATAAATTATCAAGAAAAAACAGCAGCCATCAAGGCTCTTAAGGTATGTTTCCAAGCATTGTTTTTCTGTTACGTTTTAAGTTTAAGCTAAAAAATTATCTGACAAATCAACAATTGCACAAGTCAAACACTTTTTAACAGGGATTTGTAATACTATGCATGTTTTTTTTATTTGTTTTATTTTTTTTAATCATGAGATTATTTGCTATGCTAATCGATGAAGCTTGTAGCATGCCCTTGAATTTTGTGGATTTCAGCAAAGATAATGGAATCTAAGTAAAGAATTTAAGAATGGGCTTACTCCAATTAAAAAGTTCCCTTCTTTTCTTTTGGTCCCCATAAATAAGCTAAAATAATTTGAGAGTTATTATAAAAATCTTTTCAAGGCTAGTCCCTTTTTTTTTTTTTGAGAGCAGGCTTCTGATTTTGATGTATGCGGAATTCGTTAGCCTCAAATTCACAGTAGAATCTCTTTGAATTCTTACTTTTGAAAGCTAATGTTTTACATTAGATGCAAATCGATAAATAAATACCATAGAGTATGTTTCTTTCTTATCTGTATCAGATTATTGTGGCCTTGTTCCTAATCTCTTTGTATAATTCTCATTTGACAAGTTTTGTTTTCTTTGATGTAAACAATTTCATAAAAAAGAACCAAAAATAGAAGGAAAAAAAGGAGAGCTGTTGCAAAATGTTCAGAGGCATTTGTCACTTTTAATCTATGTAGAGAAGTATTCAAAGAAATAAAGACTCTTTAAAATCAGAATGACCTTATATCGCAAGTCAATTTTTCATCTCAATGTGCCATAAAGAGTATAACAGAATAGTTAAATTTGTCATGCAACCAGTACAAATGAGTTGGATGTTGTGATTTTCAAACTTCAAGGTAGGCCTTCTAGTACTGCACAAATATTTTATATGATGCGTTTATTTAAAATTGCATAAAACCGTTGACTGTTTTATGAGAAGGTATTTGAGTTTCTTATTCTTGAACATACTGAGAAAAAAAGAGGAGTAAATCTTATTTTGAGAGGTGTTTTTTTGTTTTTCAAATAAAAATTTCTCACGTTTCCCATTTGGACTGGTTGCAAGATATTTCTTTATTCAGTGGAAACCTTAAAAACCGAAGTCTTATAATCCGAATTTCTCATAATTTAAAGTTCTTTCTTCTTTGGTTGTATTTCTTCTTTAACTTTCTTTAATTTGGACTCGTAATTCAAAGTCAGTTGAGTTGGATTCGCTTAATTCAGAGTCGGTGTTGCTGTTAGGAGCCGAGAAAAAAATTATCTCCCTGCTCAGATTTTTCCCCTCTCATGACTGCTGGAACAAGAAAAGCTACTGACTCATCACTGTGCTGGGCAGGCAGGTAGCGACACCGGGGCTAGTCCATCTAGGGCCGTTTATGATCTAGTGAGATGAAGGGGGGGGGGATAGGATTAGATCGCGTATATTGTCAGCATTAAGATAACCCCAGGCCTAGTCTGAAAAGCCTTTGTCTTTTGCTGTGGTACTAGGCTTTTTTGCGAAACTGACAACACCAATCACCCAATGCATAGGTCAAACCGGAAAGCGAGAGTCGGGCTCACAGTCACATGCTGGCAGGGTGCAGGTTACAAAAAGAGTGTGAAGAATCATAGGGCGGGGTGAATGTCAATATTGGGTGAAGAGGAGGTGGAAATTGGAGAGGGCTTGACATGCAACATCAACCTGGAAAAAAGATTAGTAGATTGGACAATAGTGGGTGGGGTAAGGTGGTTGTGTGAATTGAACGAAAAGAACAAAGATGCATCAACTAGGGCTAAGTTCTTGGATTGTGCAAAGAGTTAACAAAAACCACAAAATAGATAAATGTTTTGTAGATAAATTACGTACTAATAATACAGCTATCAAAATGCACCGGGGAGGGGGGGAGGAGAGGAAAATTGTGGAGGGATGTGTAGAACGGGATCTTCATTTGTGGTCTATTAGTATCTAGTATCTGACGCGCAATCATCACTTCACCTGTTGCTTTGGCACTGGTGCAATTAATCACAATTATCTTAACTAGCTGAAGAGCCCGTTCTACTAACGGGTCAGTGGACCGTGCAATTGATAGTTGCAATAGTAGCATGTAGAAAAACTTTACCTGCAAAGTTATAACCCAATCCGCATAAGTATTTTATAAATTGCATATGTATTGCCTGAAAAAAAAAATAATTATCCCTTTGCATCCATTAAAATATTTAATCTGCAAGTTTATACCACAATATATAGCTCACATAAAATAATTTAAACATAATGTTAATCTAAAATGTGTATACTGTATTTGTAAATGTGAGGTCAAGTAGTTCACACGGCTAATAGTTCTACCTGCAATTACTGTTGGAGGATCTCTTTGTAGACAACCTTGTTGGTTACTCCTGGGGCTGGGCATGTTGATGAATAAATTTTGACAGATTGAGCAGGATTTTCAAGCACAAATGACCCTATTAATCCTAGACCTAGACTTTTAAAAAAAACCTAGGTCTAGATCTACATTCAAGTTTATCATTGTCAGCAAGCCTGGAGCCTTCATTTGAAATCTAGAACAGGAACATTGGTGAACAAATTAAAAAGTCTGTTGTTTTCCTAACTGCATGAGCTGAAAATTTTACATAAGCGCAAAGCATGAAAAATCTACCTTGTTCGAATTTACGTTTCGCACTGTAAACATTCATCGTATATAAAAAATTTAATCAGCACCAGCAAACGCGTCATGTCATGAAAGCATTTCGACGTTCAAGTGAAACCGAAAATAGATTTAAAATGGAAAGAAAACTTGGATAGGCACTACGATTTTCACATGAATTGAAAAAGCGTAATTATTTGCAGAGATCATAGACCATTCTAAATGCCCTCTTACATCAATTTAATGTGATTTGATATGGATAGGCTCATTTTCCCAATTTTGAAACCCCTCCCAAAAAAGCCTTTTCTGTTTGAAAGTTCACCTCTCCTTCCATTATAATAAGATTCTTATCCAACTGTGTTTCAGTTTTCATTTTTGCTGATTCATCTTCAGAAAAGCCTAATTCACAGTTTTTTTTTCAACTGTTTTTTTTAAATGGCGTCTTCAAGTACGAGTACGGGTATGAAGTCAAACCCATTGAAAAGAAAATTATACTACCTTTGTTTAGTAGTTTCAAACGAGGAGAAGTAATTGCATAATACTGTTAGACACTATTGGGGATCAGTTAACTCCCCTTTTTAATAATTCAAAGTCTCATAATTCTCAAGCAATTCAAATTATGAGGTTTCCACTGTATTTATACAAATCTGATAAAGATTTAATTTGTATATATCTAGTGCAAAGTTGACATCTGTAGCCTGAATATGGCTTGTCACAAATGACCTTATTATAAAATTCTATAATTGTAATTGTCAGTCATCAGTACAATCAAGAAATTATAAAGAAAAGAGTGACTGTTGTGGCTATTTTTACTTTAAAATACTATTATCTTTATCTCTGTTAGAAATAATACTTTTCTCTCCCAATTTTTGAGAACAGTATATTAGAACACATTAAGTTTAAAAATCTATTGCTCGTTATGATCGTCAAAACATTTTCATAAACACCATAGTTTTAAAAAAATGTAAAAAGGATTTAATAGAGCAGCTAAGCTGATGCATTACCATAAATTTCAAATGAATTGCCAAAAAAAAAATAAGAGCGAAAAGGTCACTCACACACGTACAAAATATCTATTGTTTGTCCACTATTACAAAACAACAGATTTTCAATTACGATTTTTTTTTTTTAATCATGTCTTTTCTAGTAAAATTTATAACTGTAAGTCTATGTAATGGGGAAGTCACTCATAAAATATGCCTTGTCTTTTATGAACAAAATATGACTTAATATAATACATAAGTACTAGGTCTGAATTGAACTTTCGTAAAAGCACACAGTCAAATATTATTTCAAGTACTAATTCCAAGAAGAAAAAAATATTTTGATTTTCTTGTTGGGGTAGAAACTGTTATGTTATATCCAGTAGCTCATTTTTTGTTATTGTTGACATGTATGAAATTGTCATTTCATATCAGTAAATGATTATTTCAGGTCCTGAAAAAGGTGAAGTGTAACAAACTTTCTGCAAATTTGATTAGAGCCAAAAAGGTGTTTTTGCCAGGGAGTAAAAGGATTACTATTTGCCCTCTTTTATCTGCAGGCTGTGTGTTCATCTATCGCACGAAAGGTGACTTCCAGTCCGATTACCCAGATCAAGATGACTACTGTGACAAAACCCTGTACTGGTATGCTTTCTGGATCACCACTGCAGTCTACATCATGATGGCCATGTCTTGCTGCTGTGTCTGCTTTGTGGGCTGTCTCTCTGCCTGCTGTGTCAAAAAGTCAGGCTAAATTGACGTCTTGGTTTATAGAAAAGAAAATTGGGATTCGGAGCAATTATGGTGTAATATATTGAAATTAGGTTGAAGAAAAAAAAATTTGTTTTATAGACTACTCTGTGTGAGAATGTTTATTTTTATTTCCTCTCATACATCTTTAAACTTGATAAAATCAAAATAATTCAATTTTGAGACAGGTAATCAGGGATGCCATTTTTCAGTTATTTTCCTTTTTTTTTGCTTTTTAATCCTGAAAAGTGAATGAAAACACAAATTTGAATAAAATTGATCCCATGAACAAAGAAAATTGAGTGCCTCTAAATGGCAAATGTCGCATAGAGTTCCTCTGTCTTTTTTTTTAGTTAAGAGCATAGTGCCAGAATTTTCAGTTATTTTCAGAAAATTTGAGTGCTATCCTTGGTACATGGTAATTAATCAGCCAGGCAAGCTTTCAGATAGTCATTTTTACTAGTCTCAAGACATTTGATATGTGCACCATTGTGGTCTGATCATGACTTTAAAGTTTTTTTTGATTTGTCTGTTTAATATGATACAAAGAGCTACTCATTGATTTAGAAGTTTCCATTTGGCTTACGTCAGACTTACACTGAAAAGGTAGTAAATGTAGAATCTTGTATTTTTGTACACATAATTTATTTGTGTTTTTTAGTTCATCCTTGATGAAAAGGAATAAAGAAGAAAAGTTAAGTTTGTGGCAATATGACTGGAAAAAATCTTTCAGTGCCTGAAGAAGTGGGATATTGAAAATATGTTGTTTATTTCAATTGTCAACAAATATTTTTTTTGTTATATTTTTTTTTTAATTTGCTGCTCCTACCAAGTTTGTTAAATTTGGTAAACATTATAATGTATGCAGGCTCATGCCTTGTTCTTTAATGTAGTCAAAGGATTTAGTTTTGTTTATCAAATTCTATTTTTTGGGGCTCACTGGTCTCTTTTTCCCATTATCTTTTTTTTCCAATTAAAAAATTATGATAGGTTTTTGAGGAAAAAGATTTATCAAATAACAAATGAACTTTTATTGAATATGTTATCTGTTTAATCTGTACTGTTCTGGTTATATTTTTTCATATCTGCACATAACGTTAAAATCTTATGCAGTTAAAAAAAAAAAAAAAATCCTAAACCTAATCAAGCCCAGTGATATTTCACCAAATTTAAGGTCATCTGTAAAACTAGCAGATGTCTTTTTTTGACCTTCTGATTGAATTTCAAGCAAAGTATGAGAAAATGGGGAAAACATGATTTCTAAAGCTATAAATCATTTTATAAGTTTAATGTGTTGTTATGGTAGAAAGAAATGTATATCTCAAGAGTCCAGCATAATAAGTTAAGTTAGTGTTTGAGTGAAATGTCACTGAAAACATCAATTGTTTAGTGATTTTTTTTCAGGGACATGATGGGTTAAAACTCAAATCTTTACCAACTTTTTAAAAACTCCTTTGTGACCAATAATGTTCACCGTAGTTTCTATTTTTCATGACAAGATGCTCACCCCTCTTATGTTGTACACCCTCAAGTCCGCTGACTTTGCCTTACCCCCATGACACTTATATGAATGATGTACATCATGTTTGTCACTGCAAGAAAGAGGCATTTAGTGCAGGGGTTAATTTAAGATATCATCCCAGCTAAAGGGACAACTTTGCTTTCTTCAGAGGGGTTGTGTGTTGGGGGGGGGGGGGTGAATTAAATTTTCAGCCACTTCATAGCCTCTTCAGCACTTGTCAGTTCTCTATTTTTTCTCACATGAAAAATTTACCTCTCAAAATACAAAGATTATCTAAAAAAAAACTTTCTTTGGTGGCTTAAATTCACTTTTCAGTGTTTTTCTCCTGAAAGACTTGGCCTGGAACTTTCTCTGACCAGTTTTTTTTTCATTTGAAACATTGATCAGCATTGAAAAGATGTACGGGTATTTTTGTTAACTAGCTGCTGTGATTTTTTTAAGGTATTACATTTATTCAGTTTACTTTTAAGAAAAACCTCCAGGCTATATATTTTCAATGGAGTTCCAACTGGTTAGTACATATTCCAAAGGGAACAAAATTTTAACTTTGAAATATGAAAAAAGTCAAATTAACAATATTCATTACAGAAAGTGGATAAGATGTGTAATCTGATCACTTTGAATTAAGCAATTTTTTTGAATTATCAGGTTAGAATTTGATATACCTGGCCCTACATAGCACATGATTTATGTTTTTAAACCAAAAGAGTTCAACATCAAGCTGTCACGAGTCAGGTGCTTGAAATATAAATCATTCAGTTAGTTAAAGGGTATGGAGAAATTCAGCAGACGATTTTTTTTTTAAAAAACATAAACAGAAGGAATTTTAATAAAGTATGGTATTTTATTAAAGTTGAATTACAGATATAAACTTTAAATGTAATAAATAGAGCACATTCAAAAACTTTTCTGTAAGTGCTGCAAGTTATTAGTGTCAGTGTTGTAAATCTACTGGGCAGATCAAACTGTGCATTTACCAATTCTATATTTGCACACTCTTTCCCTTTCGGAGCTTGAGTTTCCACATCATTCTCATCTTGTCTAAATCTTATTACGATGGACTTAAGGTCTAATCTTTTAGTATCTTCTCCTTCGATGTGAGGCAACTGAGAGCTTTAAAATATATTTTAAAGATAGCAGCCCCTAAAGATATACAGAGCCATATTTTTTGTATTAATTGAGGTTTAGGAAAGCTCCTTTGGGATATTTAAAATTTGAATTGTTGTCAACCTCTATATCTAGATTCAAATGCTAGCCATCAAAGCGAGATGGTGTGTTCAACAGAGTTATTTTTTTTTGTTGTTGTTTTTGTTGTTCGTTTCTAAAAGACTTAAAGTGTGCGCTGGCAAAATAATAAAATTTACAAAAATTGCTCGGTGCACCTTTTTTGGAATTTCCCGTTCTAGGGCATAGAAGCGAGTCTTGATTTACCAAAGTTTTGATGTGTAAATTTGACACAATGAAACATAGCAGCTTACGCTGTATTGAAACATGAAAAATAACATAGAGAAAGGGAACTGTAGGTCAATTTTTAATCATAAATGAAGTCTAAGCTGTATCTAGACCTAGATGTTAATTACATCTCATCTATATTGAGATCTAAAACTACATATACGTTTTGGTTTCTTTTCACATTTGTTTATTTTTCCTTATATGCTCTAAGCATGAATTTTTAGTATAATTTAAATCTGTTGGTTTCATCATAGTGCATTTTCAACCTTCACAGAAGGGGCAAGTTGGCTAATGTAATGAATGAATACAACGTTCACAGTATTTTTAGGGCAAGAAAAAAACAGTTATCTTCAGGTCTCTTCATACAATTTTTTAAACTGATTTTGTCATGGGTTTTATCCCAGGAACTGTTTACCCTGGGTAACATTCAATTTTACATGTGTTAGATAGCACTTATAAGGCTAACTTACTTCAAATGGCCATACTTTATGAATTCGATTCTTCTTAAATCGGTGATGCCCTTTTTCAGATTTTAACCTGAAATCGATCCTGGCTCCTTTTTTTTTGCCTTGATTATACTATATTATTCATGTCCTGAATTCAGTGGTTCAATGAAGGCAGGCAAAAAAGTTCAGGTTTTTTCTTTCTGCCTTTACGGCATCTCTGTTAAATCTCCATGGCTCGTCTTGCCTTGACTGACTAATGTACGTGTAAACTGTTCTTGAGGAATAGTGAAAAAGAGGACTAAAGATACTTACTTGTTTTCAAAATTTATATTTAAATATTCTCAAAAACATTTTTTTAAAATGAAAGGGCTAAATTTCAAAGCTGCCTTATTTTTTATAAAAGATGGTTTTTAAAATTTGCTTAAGCATTATCTATATTTTCTCCTGCATGTCATTTGTGCCTTTTTCAATATATTTCATTATGTATTTACAGATCTATCAATATTATTTGTGTGTTCTTATACTAATTTATGCATCTGATATACAAAGTCCTTGTTGTTTTATCTATTTTTTTTCCAAAATCTTTTTACACACATTCCATAAAGGATTTATTTTCAGGTCTTTGCTGTTGGTTTGAAACTTTTCCCTTTTTGTATTGTGATCATTTGATGTATTTCAATTTCATATACCGGCTCTGTGGCCTGGCACTAAGACACTCGCTCAGAGATCGGGAGGTGCGTGGTTAGATCCCTGGCCGAGTCAAACCAAGGACTTTAAAATTGGTATTAGCAGCTGATTCGCCTAGTGTTTGGCATTATGGATTTAGTGTTAAGTCTGGTTGGCCAGGTATCTGGATAATGTGATTGGGTGTGGTGTACGCAAGCGCTCCTTACATCACAGTACGGCAGCACGCTTTTAATTGTCCCCAGCACTGTCTCTGATATAACCTCGAGTTTGACTGGAATGTTAAAATTCAACCAACCAACCAATAAATTTCACACAGAGTGGTGTAGGGTTATTGTGGGCACGTACTTTCGTATCAGGCAGTTCCACCTCAGAGCAGCTGTAATTAAATGGAACTAGATGTTTCCTGGCAATTGCTGCTAAGACTCTCATGCTCCCTTTAGGAGTCAAAGTTTGGGTGGAATGGTCGTGAGTGTAAATTTTCTCTCACCATTATTATATTATGACTTTTTATCAGCTTACTTATATATATTGTAGCTTGCTGTCTATAAGCAACTCTCCTTTTATTGCTTTTGTACATATTTTAGGAGGGCATACTCTAGCTCTTTGGATGAAAAAAAAAAACTAACAACACTAGCAAAAAGTTTTGTTTTACATTGAACTTTGCTTAGATTTTTTATGGAACCAACGCAGAATAATTACATTGTATGTTGATTCATTTGGGCTTAAAAAATGAAGTTGATGTAATGGTCTGACAAGAAAAAGCTCTGCCTCTTGGTGATTTTTATCTTACTTAGGATGGACAAGAGGCATCAGGGTTGTAAATTGCAAGGTCGTGAAGCCTTAAATGTTTGAGCCTAAATAAATTGCAAAGAGTTGTCTTTTTTTAAATAAAAACGGCGCTGTAAGTCAAGAGACTAGGCTGTTAGTCACATATATATTATTTACAATGTAT
Source organism: Elysia marginata (assembly GCA_019649035.1). Lineage (NCBI taxonomy): Eukaryota > Metazoa > Mollusca > Gastropoda > Plakobranchidae > Elysia > Elysia marginata. The sequence goes on along the minus strand of BMAT01002136.1, from coordinate 59,992 downwards.
AAACAAATCCAACTGAAATGACAACATACATGCCCAAGCATTATAAATTTTTTTTCCCTATCTTCTTTAACAAGCCTATTCAGTTTTTTTTCTAATCGGATTGAATTGGATCATGAGACATAAAAAATACATATGTATTAAGTTAATGGGAAATTCTACCTATTCAATTTTTAAAATTTTTGTTTTGTATTTGGTGCTTTTTTTTTTAAACCAAGTGTCTGCTTTTATATGTTTTTCCCTCCCTTATATCAAATCTTTCAGTCGATTAATTTTATTTACCCTGTCATAATTATTTGAAATATTTTTTTTATCTCTAAGATTTCTCGCACTTTTGGTAATTGGTCTCCTTCTTGAAAGAAACTTTAAATCTGCTCTATGAAAAAAAATGTGTAAAAATAGCAGGATCATCAAACCTATATTTTATTATGCAACAAATATGTATGTTTCATAGATTTATGTTTATTCTTTTCTTAATTATAATATGTTTTGGCTAGCTGTTTTTTTATTTTTTTTTTTTTTGCCTTTTAGAAATTATTACAATGGTAAAGGTCTCCTAAATTGAATTTATTTTTTTTTAAGGTATGGTACTCGTCATTATTTTTTTAGTATGTTTTTATTATTGTGATTAAATAGACTTAAAATTTTCACTTTATTTTTAATTTATCGTTTTGCCATTAACTTAAGTGGATTATGTTTAAGTCGATATTTCCTTTCCTTTTCTTTTAAGAGATATATAGGCACCTACACCTAAGCCAATTCTGGATGACTTGGTTCTTGTATAGAGAAAAATGCTAATTGTTTTAATTTTTTTTAACCAAATAAAAAAGCTAAGGCCTTCACTATGAAGCCATCAGCAGTAATGACAGTTACACTTTCACAGGTAAGGCTTTATCCAGGTACCCCATGACCTCTGCATAATGACCAAGATAAACAAATGACCAGAGTCTCTGCCAATGTCACCAAAGCTTTCCCCTTTCTCCCTCTTCCCTCTGTGTGTGCCTCTTTCATGTAACAGACCTAGGGCTCAGCAGCTACATATTCGAAGTAGCAGACTGACACATAAAGTTTGGATGCATTTGTACAGAGAATTGACTTTGCTTTATATCATATGCAGTGCGAAAGCTTTTTATGTATCACCCATGTAAACTAGAGCAGAGGAGCTTATAGAGAAAGATCACAAAGAAGACTGGTGTGGATGATCCATGAAAACATAATTGTCATTTGCCTTTATCTTTTTTTCCTGTGAATTTTTCTATTCTTTTATCTGTTTTAGGTTTTTATTTTGTTGCTGATATTTTTTCAAATGTATGCGTCTTAGGTGAAATTCAATAAATAAAATAGCCTAGAAAGGCAGTAGCCAAAGCAAACACAAGTAAAAAAATTAATGAAAAAACGAAGAAACATTAAGTGAATATCAGCAGCTAAGACAGAGGAACTTAATTAACGGTTCTGTTAGTTACTGTGAAAAAAATTTTCTTTTTTTTTCCCACCAAAGTCGAGTTAAGTACTCATGTGTGCAAGAGATAGGCTTTACAATCAGCTTTGACTGCACATGCATTTTATCTTTTTTTTCAAAATCTTTAACATAAAAGGGGAAAAAACTAAATTGTGAATTGGTTTCCTTCAAAATAAAATCTGAAGGGTTTTTGTTGAAATTAGAAAAAATATTTTATAATTATCTCAAAAGATTACAGTTTGTTAAAGGAAACTTATTTAATTTCACATGCTGTATGCATTATATGTTGTTTGGTACTAGCTGTTTAAAAAATATTTATTGTAATCTTTTATGATGTTTTCTATACACTTTTATACCTTTTTTGGTTTTGCTTTTTTTTTTTTTTTTT
>BMAT01002135.1:595679-620281 GCA_019649035.1 Elysia marginata | reverse complement strand
AAGAACCTGAAGAGGACAATAAAGTTAAATTGAATCTTGAATCTTGAATCTTGAATCTATATATAGTAAATCAATAGTATCCACTAAAGCTCTAGTTTTCACACACCAAGTTACAACAATTTAGTCCTGTTAGGATCCATAATAGAGCAGTCACTGCACTTTGATTGTCATAGACCAGCAGAAACACTCGCCGAGATGACAACTGAAGAACAGTAAGGGACTAACTGCGCTTTGGTTGTCAAAGACTGGCTGGAAATCTGGCCACAATGACAACCAATGTGCAGTTAGCGACTAGGACTGATGGGCTACCTGACTGCTGGCCTCAGGTTGGCACAGGCTACTGGATGTGAAATGCTAGATGTGGCTGAGGCATAACAGTGCAGTGATCTGAGGTTTATCGGCATTCCTCTAAATTTCCTGGCATTAGTCTCCTATTTCTTCAAATAATTGAATTAAAATTTTGTAATTATGACCATACATGCTTTTCTTCAGTTATGTTATTGCTGCAGCCCCCGGCAAACCAGCCTATGATTTATACTTGGGTACAGGTAACATTTTGCTCATTGGTCAGCATCTTCATTGAAAGTGTTTCTGATTGGCAATCTGACTTACCCAATATTTGCATATCAGTCCAAATCTTGTTTAACACAGAGCCCCTTGAAATATAACAGGCCACAAGCACCTTCGTGAAATCTGTTGATCTAAACACGCTCCAAGTCAAATCCTGCCCCTTCAACCCTCCATCCATTCCCCCCCTCTCTTCAGAGCATGCTAGTAACGTGGGAAAATTTTATCATTTCACTGGGTAGATAGGGGAGAACTTTAGTAAGACTGATTGACAGGAGGCCGGACCTGGTCACAAATATGACAGGTGGCTAACATGTCACAGTTAAAAAATTACAGACAGACCTTTTTGGTCTATGCCCCTTTCACTTGTATGGGCATGTAGCGTTTTCTTGGTGGGGTTATGAAACGTCAGTTACTTAGAAGCTGTCAAAATCTTGTAACCCACTGCTACCCTGTTAGATGTCCAATTCTTTGGTATAGACTTGCGAGACATGTCACCTCACTATCCCTCTTCTCACTGATCCGTAGCCTTTTAGTATTGGTATCAGTTGGTCAGTAATCACAACATGGGATGGCAAACCAGGGGAATTTTTCCCTGTAGGTCTATTTATTTATTGGTGTTGTAAGAGGTTAGTTCCGCGTTCAAGCCATCTGGACAGGTATGAAGAGGGTGTGGAAACTGGAGTTGAAAGCAAGACCACATCTAAAGCCAATTTTTGAGCTTGGTGCGGAACTCAACCAGGCTTAAAGCCCAGCAATGGGCCTGATGCATCACTTGTAGTTTCCTCACATCAAAGTCTAGACATGGGCTCAGAAAAGTCTTTGGGATATATATATATTCAGCTGTCTAACAACGACCTTTACATTGTTCAGAATGCATTGTGCTAACTCGGTAATTGGGATTTTCCCATCACTTTTCTATTTGTTCGGTTTGCTTTTCAATGTCACAATAATTTCACATTTGAAAGTGAAAACAGGAGCTGCTTAGGACTCTGCGTGCCTCTGTGTGAATGCATTTTTTTAAATTTTTGTATATAGTTCCTGACAGAAAAAACATGTTATTGTTAAATTCAAAGTTTAATGTAACACTTTTTTTCTGTGTGAAGAGAGAGAGAGTAAGTGTGTGTGTAAGAGCAAGAGAAAAAGAGAGAGTGTGTTTACAAGAGAGTGTATTCGACCGAGAGAGATAGAAAGAGAGGGGGGGGCGGGGTCAATAGCAAAATTGAAAATTGGAATGAAACTCAGGTTAGGATATATTATATATCACACTTCAGTTTTCATTTTAATTGATATTTTTATTTCTTTTCTTTTTTGCATATTAGAATGCTCTAATCCCTTTGCATTTAGAAGGGTCATAAACCTTCTCAGTCAGTGTAAATTTTCTGGTGGAACAACGCAAGTGCATATTTAATTTCAAAAGATATAATGTACATGTGTATATGATCAAAGGGTTCCCTTCGTTCAAAACAAATTGCAGCAAGAAGCTGCTAAGGACTTTTTCCTCTTAAAAGACTTTTTTATATCTCCGGTTGTTTAAAGTTGTTGGTTTTGGTGCCAACCAGTAAATGAAAACTACTAGCAAATATTGATTTGTTTTACTCAATATTTAAAACTTTCAAAATTTGAATAATTTAACTGAATGAACAATTCAAAAGTTTTAACTGGCCTGACCAGCCTCTGCTAGCTAGATACATATGTACTGCGAATCCCCGGTCATTGAAAGATACAGGAAGAGCTTTAGAACTGTGGAAAGCGTCCAACCAGATCAAGCCGCAAGCCACTGCCTTGAATTATGGAACACATGGGATAACACAACAAACGAAGCCATCCAACCCCCAAAAGAACAACTTCCGTCAGGAAGAGAACTGCAGAGAAAAGATTGGGTGACCCTCAACAGAGCAAGAGCAAAAGTTGGAAAGACAGCCAGCACACTGCACAAATGGAAACTGAGACCCAACAGCGAGTGCCCATGTGGCAACCAGAATCAAACAATGGACCACATCCTATCTGAATGTACAGAAAGGCCTCACTGCACCGACCAGGACCTGAGGGACTGCACTGATGCTGCCCAGGCCTGGATCACACATTGGCGCGACAAGATATGATGATGATGATTGAAAGATACGGCCATTTGAGCACAGCAACCAATTAAAATTGTTTGACCAACATCAATGTGAAATCAGTAAATCGACAAATGGTCAGCCTTCCTGGCGGATACAAGTTTCTATCACAAGGTGGGAAGGGTTACTGCACTTCAGTTGGCAGATCCTAGTACGGCTTAACACTTACTGCTAAGGGGTCTTGTAATAGAAAACAAGCTGCTGCACTTCGATTGGCAGGAGGCTGCTGTAGCTGGGATTTTACTGCTCTCTGAGGCGATTTACTGCACTGGAGGCAGTATGGTGTTGCATAGACTGCACTTTTAAAAAACTTTAAAGCATATTGTTTGGTAAATATTTGACCAATTGCAATTCTGATGCTAGATATAGGTTGTTATGGTTGTACATGTGTATTAACATTTTATGTAAAAAAGTGTTTTTAAAAAATTTGGTCAGGTATTCCCTTTGATTTGCAGAGGCAGTACAACGATTCAAGATTCAAAAGTTACATTTAAATTCCAGTGGAAAAAAAATGAGAAAACATTGAAATATACACATCAATATGTATGGCTGTTGCTTAAGCAAGAAAGACCTGCAAATCTGCAATATTGTTCTTGGGTTGATTTAACCCCTAATCCGCGGGTGCAGTGGACCGTTACACCTGACTGCTGGCCTCAGGCTGGCACAGGTAAATGGATGTGAAAAGTTGGGTTTGGATCAGACATTGAAGGGTTTTCAGAGGTTAACGGCATTGTTCTAAATTCTTCAATATTTGTCTTATTTTTAGAGTAATTTAAAGTATTTGTATTTCTGACCACATCCTTTTCTTCCATCACCCTCTTTACCCCCACACCCTCCCCCCAATTTTACAGGAGGCATTGGTTACCGATAATTTAGGTACTTTTATAAATTTTCAATTAAGTGTAAAAAATAACACTGTCATAAAACTGGTATGCTAATCTTGAAATCGAAAACAACTGGGTCGGTGAACTGCCTTGTTCAATGTTCGCAGATCAGTCAGACTATTGTTTACACTAATACCTTTGAAATGTAACAGTCCTCTAACACACACGCAAAAAGCTACCCCTCCAACCCACCGCCCCAGTCCTCTTTCTCTTCATAGCATGCTAGCACCGGAAAAATTTTATCATTTCACTCTGGATAAATTGGGGAGAACTTTCATAACACTGATTGACAGGAGGCTGGACCTGGTTACACATATGACAGGTGGCTAATACATAACAGGTCAAATGACCACAACCAGGCGTTGAGACCTCCTCTGGTCGATGCCCCCTCCACCTGTAGGAGCGTCTAGGATCTTCTGGGTGGGATTATGATACGTCAATTACTCAGAAGGTGTCAAAATCACGAAACCAGGGCCTACCAAACTATCCTAGCCAGACTTTTTTGGTATAGGTATGCAAAATTTGACAACTCTTTGTACTGCATCAGTCCCTTTCCCTCGTGGACTCTCGGGTTAGTGAAATCAGTTGTAAACACACCATGAGGCGGCAAATCAGGGAAAATTTTCCCTGTATTTATCGATTGATGTTGTAAGGGGTTAGTCCCCTGTTCCCAGCTAACTAGTATGACAAGGGAGTGCAAAATGTAAGTTAAAAGTAAGGCGAACTCTGAAGCCAATATATTGGCTCGGCGCGGGACGCGGGTGGAATGCTCAAAGCCAAAATAGTGGCTTGCCGCACTGGTAAACTCCTCAAGTCAAAGCCAATATAGTGGCTTGGCGCGGGTCTTGGGTTAACACTGGCAGTGAGATATATATGCAGTGTAGTCCACTTATGTCAAAGTGCTTGGGAACAGCCAATTCAGTTTGAAATATCACAACTTTGAGTTAAGGATGGTTGAAAAAATGAAATACTAGTTGGGATCCATCATCCTAAAACAGGTTTGAGCTATCCATAAATTTCAGTTATCAGAGGTCGAGTTAAATGGGGGTCAACTGTGTATACAGTGAAAACCCCTTTGATAAACTTGAAATGAATTGCTATAAAGGGACAAGGAATTTGAAATTAGTGGACTCACACTATACACAGAGATCAGTAAGGTTTTTTTCACCCAGACTAGTTGAGAGAAGGGAAGGGCAGACAGCGAGTGGGCAGAGATGTAGGTCTGGACTCAACAGTTGAATAAAGCATGAAGTAGATGAATACAGACATTAACAGCAGCATGGCAGAGTGGTTAGCGCGTCGGACTTGTGATTCGGCGGGTGTGGGTTTGATTCCTGACCATGCCATGTTGCAATGGCCTTAGGAAAGCAATTTATCCTATCTTTCCCCAGTCCACCCACTTGTAAAATGGGTATTCAACTACAGGCAATGCTTTAATTTGTGATATGCGCCAGCATAGTGGTTAAAAGTGACTTAAAATAATAAAAATGTACTGGTCTGATTGGCGCTGCTCCTGTGGCTACACAGTTACACTGAGTAACGAAGCCAAATCCCCAAAAGGTACTAATATAGTGTAAATAAATTTTTTTAAAATCCATAAAAAAATTATCAAACGCTTGCATCTTGATTTATTTTTTTCAGAAGCATCATGATCCAAACTGAAAGAGAGAGTCAATTTGAAAAAAGTATTTAAGGGAACTGTTCCTAGAAGATATGAATTGTGTCCTGCACCAATTAAAAGTTTAAATTTCACCAAGAAAAGTAAAGTAAAGCTAAAAAAACAAGATGGGCCCAACAGGTGATCCTCTTTCTGCAAATCCTATCCCTGAGAAGGACATGTACTCTCGACTTGTAAGTATTGTCTTGCTTTTCTTCTTCATTATAAATCGATTTTGAAAAAAGACTTCTGAGGATATGGAAGTTTTTAAGTTGAGTTTCATGAACTGGGAAATTTTCCCTTTAAGTCATTTAAAAATGCTTAAGTTCAAGGCTGTTTAACTTCTGTAGGATGATTACACAAAGACTCATTGGTGGAAGTAAGCAGGGCATGAGGTTTTCACTAGACAGTTTTTACCTACAGTAAAAAAGTTAATTTACTGACCCCCACCTTCATGGAATTGAAAACAAAATATCTTGTCATGATTGACTCAGACACATTCTTCTATTGATTGCAAACAATTAAATCCAGCATGCTTTTGGAGGATCTTATTTGTCTCCAGCAAAAGTTTTTTTTATCTCAATCGCCTTTAGGAAGTATTGCCTCAATGGTTTTTCTTTTCTTTGGCTCCATTTTGGAATGTATTGTTCTTCAGTAAAAGATCTTGAGGCAAAGAAAAGTCAATTGCTCTGGCAGAGCTTATTTTGGTTATTTAAAAAAAAAAACATTATGTGATTGTGCCTCCTTTCATATTACTGATTTGATCTACAGTCAAGATGTTGTACACTATTAGGCACGGTATTTTAAAAACTCTGTAAATAATATAATGCCGGTTGAATGTAGCTTTAAACTTGAGGCCCAGTCATTTTTGCCAACAAAATTGATCTTTTCATTGATTAAGTTTTTTGTAGATTGAAGCATAGATATAAATTATAAATATAAGTGTTGAATAGCTCAGCAGCTTTGTAAAGATTGAGGACCATCCAAGAAAATTATACATACACAAGAGTTGAACTGAAGATATCTCTATTAGCAGTGCCTTCTTTTGTGAATGATTCTCTTTAACTTGTAATTTCATGCAGTTTTTTTCCTTCTCTTCTTGTTAAAAAAAAAAATTTTTTTATGTTTCAGTTTTATTTAGCTCTGTATGTATACATGTATCTCTATCAGGTTGGATATGTGTATGTCTTCAACTTAATTGTTGGGACTGGAGCATTGACCATGCCAGCTGCATTTGAGGAAGCTGGATGGCTTCTCAGTCTTATTGCTATTGTTGTTTTGGCTTTCATAAGGTATTTTACTTTTTATAAACCCTTAAGACTTAGATATATGTGGTTAGTTAGTAATAGAATGTGATTCAGACAAAGAATGAGCATGTTTTTTATTCAGATATTTAAAGTTATTCCATGAACTTTTATACTTACAACTACAAATATGTTAAGATTTTTTGTAAAAAGCTTTTAGTTTGGTTCCAAATACATTACATTTTATATTTTGATATCAAGACTTTTTTTTAGTGTTTTTGATGATTTTCTTCCATTTGTTTAGATGACCGTCATATCTTATTCTGGTTGTCCTTCTTTACGACGATGAAATCTATAAATGATTGTATAATGTGACATATTTTTAACTGAAAAAAAAGAAAGTCTTTGCATAATCTTTTTTTGCATGTGTCTGTCATATAGCGCCTAGGAATAATAGCTCATGGTTTTTTTTTCCTCCATAGCTTCCTGACCCTTACATTCTTGATTGAAACTATGGCAATTTCAAATGCCAGACTGCATTTGGAAAAAACCATAATTCAAGACAATGAGGTAATTTATACTTGTATTTAGCGTAATGTTTTAAGCTTTTTGACTGAATGAGAAAAAAGTTTTCCCTGCTAATTTCTCCCTTTCCCTTCCTTATGAGACTCTATCCCTATCTTCATGCTCAACTCTTCATCTCCATCTCGCCCTCTTTGCTCAAGTCTCTCTATACCTATCCCTGTAAAAAATATAATTTGCTATGTTTGTATGGGACTGTTCCATGAACTTCAGAAAATTATTTAAGAGTAGTTCCCTTTGGGCAATGATGAGTTTTTTGGCTTAGATTCAGGACTAGAGTTATTCAAATAAACTACCTCACCTATAGATAAGTTCGCTAGTGATCCCATCTTTTGAATTTTACTCACAAGAGAGGTTGGACCTGAAACAGTCCCATCGATATAGGTAGCCTGTAATTCATGTTCTATTTATAAAATTGTACTTATGGTTGGTTCCCAAAAGGTTCTTATTTTAAGGATTCCACTGAAGTGTTTCTATACATATTCCTTTGGGTCTAAACAATTGTGTAAACAAAACAATACCTAGTCTTTTTATTTATATGTATGTTGGTTGAAATAGACTTCCATCTCTAATTTTTTAAGACTGGTAATGGTACTTTGAAATGAAAAATATATAACGACATATTCTTAGACGAGCTTCTTCCAGGCTCAATTGGCTTTTGTCATGCATGAAAAATACACATTCTTCTTTTCTTTTACTTTAGTAGTAGTGGGTTCTGATGGTTGGCAGTGCATTACTTATTAGGATCACTGACCTTTGCACATGTGTCTAAAATTGTACTTTTCTTAAATTGAAAGAGAAAGAATATGAAGGAAGTTTATTTAGTTAAGCTGATGGCAATATTGGGTGTTCCATTTTAAATTTAATGTTAAATCCTTTGATGATGTAACAAAAATAAAAAATAAAATAACTTATTAACAGCCTTTTTTTCTTATGTAGGAGGAGGTTATACATGATAACGTCAGTGTAAATTCAGGGGAAGAACGGCCACTGTTGGAGAATGGAGTGAAGAGAGGTAAAAGCTCATGTTGAAAACAGAAGATGAAAAATTTAAATTATTTCCAATTCTTAACAACAGTATCCAAGAGTGTTCAAAGGTACATTTTTTGTCAGGTTAATGTCATGCAAAAAAAAAAGTGAAATAATTTTATAACTCAATCAGTCAATGACTATTTATTTTTTAAGTTTAATTATTTTAAGATATGTTAGGTAACACAAATAACATTTAGTTTGGTTTTAATTTTTACACTCTTCTGCTAGTATTTCTCTGAATGCTCTAAATTTGTTGTTTCAAATTTAACGAGACAGCATGCTTGTAAAAAAGCACTCAGAAGTATACTTTTGTACATATTGGAAAGATAATATGAGTGTATTTCATCCCATATTGCAAGTGAAATGACAGGTGTATTTTCTCTTTTTTTGCAGTCTTCTAGGAACTGATCATACATCTATACATTTACTTAGAAAAAGGTTATTGAGCAACAGAAAAATACGAAAAACATGACAAATTTAAATCACATAAAAAAAAAACAAATATTGTTTTACTATTGGGTCCAATGCCCCTCCCCCTTCTTTTTTGTTTTTATGTGATCTATATTTTCCAAACTTTGTTAAAGATCAGTTTTTACCAATCACACACCAGATAAACCGAACCCTACACCAAGCTTTGAAATAAGAAGGACAATGGAGATGGTAAGCAACTTTCTTGAGAACCATTTTTGACGATTATTCAAAATAGTTGTATATGATTTTACCTCTTGTGTATGCTCAAAAAAAATTTATTTTAATTTATAATTTGTTAATTATTGCTTAAATCTTTTAGAATTGAAAGTTCAATTAACCTCTTTGTGACACAAAGTGTCAATTTGCTTTTCATCCTCTCCTTATTTTACCTTTTTTTTTAAATTCCCAATTCATATAGAAACAGTATTGCCTTCTATTTAATTGGGTTATTTTTTGTCATCTAGCAAGTCAATAAGCTCTTCTCGTCATATTGGTTGCTGAGGGCATGTAAAGCACTGCTCGTCATGTTGGCTGCTAATGGCATGTAAAGCACTGCTCATCATGTTGGCTGCTAATGTCATGTGAAGCACTGCTCGTCATGTCGGCTGCTAATGGCATGTAAAGCACTGCTCGTCATGTCGGCTGCTAATGGCATGTAAAGGACTGCTCATCATGTTGGCTGCTAATGGCATGTAATTTGTAAAGCACTGCTTCTCATGTTGGTTGCTGAGGGCATGTAAAGCACTGCTTCTCATGTTGGTTGCTGAGGGCATGTAAAGCACTGCTTCTCATGTTGGTTGTTGAGGGCATGTAAAGCACTGCTTCTCATGTTGGCTACTAATGGCCTGTAAAGCACTGCTCCTCGAGTTGGCTGCTAAGTGCATGTAAAGCACTGCTTGTCATGCTGTTTACTAAGGGCATGTAAAGCATCGCTGCTCATCATGTTGGCTGCTGAGGGCATCTAAAGCACTGCCAGGGATGCAAGTTTTCCGGATTTTTGCAGGAATCCCGATTTTTTAGAAGTTTTTTTTTTACTAAAAAAGCAGCAAAACTTTTTTAAAAATTACGACCTAAATGTTAAAGAAAACGTCCTAAATTAAGAGTCAAAGAGAATCAAACACTTCTGTTAGTTGTATAGCTGTGTAGGCTTGTACAGAGCTGTATCTATCTCTATGAATTGGTCCATCAAAAATTCTATAAGGGCACCTACAGAGTGTAAAATTTCCCTGCATTTTGAGCATGGGCCGCTTACATCCCTGCACTGCTTGCCCTGCTGAGGGCATGTAAAGCACTGCTCCTCATGTTGGCTACTTATGGCACATAAAGCACTGCTCGTCCTGGTGGCTGCTGAGGGCATGTGAAGCACTGCTTGTCATGTTGACTTCTAAATGCGTGTGAAGCATCACTGCTCATCAAGTTTACTGATACAGACATGTAGAGCACTGCCTGTCACAACGTGCCTTGGCATTTTTGCAGTATCACAAAATATGACAAGCAATGTCACTGAAGGGTTAAGCTTTTTTCATCCAGGGTTCTTAATATTGTTTTATGTTAGTTGCAATTGAGTTGTTATGCAATATAGGCAGTAACAATTTTCGCTATATAAATTTATAGTTGCATATGGAAAGTACAGTAAAAAAATTTTAAGTCAAACTTTCCCTCTCAACCCTGTCTAAAGACAACTTCCTGCAATGATTACGAATGACTGCCGTGGGATTCTCTCCATTTTATAAGTGTCAAGGTATTCACCTGTCAAACGTCACTGTCAGAAACTTATTTACCTAATCGATCTGCTCAACTCTACTATTTTGAACTGCTATGTTCTTGGAAGGCACTGCCTACTCTTAGCTGCCCCTCCCAAAAGGGCCAGTTCTTTCTTTGTAAAGAATGAGATTCAGGATGGGAGGCATAACCACTGGTAATGCAATCTAGAGTTGCTTTAGATGGCCTTACAATGGTCATGCCAATAGAATGAAATAATGGTAGACAGAGAGTACTATTTATGGTAATCCAAGGCACAAGGTGACCATGCTTTTTGTATGATCTTCAGTGGTTGCAAGGTTTTCATTGTAGCAATTATGATGATTTTGCTACATGTTAACCCAATTTATGTTGCATTCCAATCAACTCAATTCTATTTGCTCAAAGGAAAATCCCTGATCTTTAAAATAACCAAACTGGAGCATTGATCAACTTTATAATAATATGCTCTGATAAGATTTTATGATATAAATGTTTCAAAAACAAAAGAAAACATATGTGTTAATTCATAATTGATAGAAATACTTCGTCATGTTTATAACCAAAATCTAGGCCCAGTAGGAAAGTTTAATTAGAATTGCAACCCCTGCATCAATCTAATCTGATCACACTATGTTTTTATGTTTCAGGGTACAATGGCATCAATGTATTTTAATAAAGGTATTTATGAATTGTTGGAAGATTACTTCTTTGTGTCAATGGGGTCTCTTGCTGTTACAATGAGAATTTCTGCACCACACAGTCTTTGTATTTGAGCTCTATTACAGTCTAGTCTGAATGTTTTTAACCACTTGGGAATAAAATTTGACTTTCATTATCCAACATTGAATTATCAGTATACATTACAAGCGGATGATGAAATCAGTAATCAAGAAAATATTCAGATTGTCCAGGTTTGAATTATATCTACTTGATTAAAGTTTGAGAGGAAATCTTAGCCCTTGGGAAAGATGCATTTTCCAATACACTTGTACATGTCCTTCAACGTTTTTGTTGTTGTTTTTTAATTAAAAATTTTAATGTAATTTAATGGAGATAAGCTGTATAAACTCCTTTTTCACCTTAAATCTGTCTTTTCTTATGCAGCATCAAATTGACTGTCTGTGGTAAATTTGGAAATCTTTTTTCTCAGGAAATTAGAGAAAGCACTATTGGTTAGTCATAGCTTCTGTTTGTGACTAAAGGTACATGATATCAACAAATGAATTCTAAACTTAATGTTGGTGGTGTGAATTCAGGAGGCAAGAAACAAGAACACCCTTATAATATCTCTTATTTGCAAAAGCAATTTAGGATGGCCTACTTAATGTAATGGACAGAAATGATGGCCGTTTGAGAAAAGTTAGGGAAAGATGTCATTTTAGGAAAGATGACTTGATTAATTGCTGTTTTCTTTCTTTGTGATCGCCAGTGGGCCTTGTTCTCTTCAACTTGTGCATCATTGTCTACCTGTATGGAGATCTCGCTATCTATGCTGCTGCTGTACCCAAATCTTTGCGGGATGTGGCATGGTAAACATTATTTCAATCTCCTATAAATTAGTACATGTACATGTATATTTATTCATAATCTGCTTTTTTGGCATTAACATTGAAAGGAAGAAAAACAACATTGGTGAATTTATAAAAGAAAAATTAGGTTGTAAGAACAATGGACTTCAGCTCAGGTCCAACGAACTTTGCAGGAAAATATAGAATGTTCGTCAGAGCCCAGGTCTCTTTAACTTAATCCAAAACGAAGCAGAAGAGAAAGTTGTACCCTATCTAACAACCTTGAAACATTATTTAAAACTAGAAGAAAAAAAATAGAACACACACAGTTCTGCAAGTTTTTGAAACGTTTGCCAGTTTTTTCTCTTATGTATTGTAATCACTCTCTCTTTCTCTCTCTCTCTCTCTTTCTGATACTCTGATGCTGTATCATTGATAAAGTGAATGACATACCGGTACCAGAAAAAAGGCTAAAAAGACCAACCACTAGTTTCAATTTCACTTCTCTTACTTTGTTGAAAACAAGATTAGTCTAAAATTAGTTTGTCATATACAGGGAAGTTTGTAAAGTTTTTAGGAGAGAAAAAATCCAGACTTTTTTCAGTTCATTCAATGAAATGGTTTGTTGAGTTCAAGGTTCTTGGTCCACTGTATACCTGTCTCATTTGACTTTTATCACGGATAAAGTATATAAAGAGCTCAAATTATTGGCCAATAAATATGAGGTCTCTCTTATCTTTTGAAACTTTATGTCATATGTCTATGTTCATCTCCAGCACATACGAACCGCAAAATTTCTCCTGCAATGGCAGTAAATCAGAGAGCGATCCTTGTTGGTCAGAGGAGTCAGCGATAACCAGGATGGATGCATACAGGATTTTTGTCGTGAGTTGTTTAAGGGCTTTTTTTGTTGTTTTTCCATCAGTTCTTGTTGTAGGTGCCTCTCCTCTAAAGGTATAGAATATATTTTTAATTACTATACAAACAAATACCATCTAATTCTAAGTTTGACATTTAGACTTTCCTGGCATAGCTTCCAAAGTTGGTTATCATTTCTTGCGTAGGCAGTAAAATTATGTTACATTGTTAACACTGTGAACAATGTGGACACAATTTAAGACAAAGTTGTCAGTCTGGCACTGTGGCAGGGATTGAATATTTTTTATCTGAGGTGCCACAATTTTTAATAGAAATATTTTAAACAATTGAACTGGATGTTGCAACTTTGTACATTAAAAGGCATGATAATGTGCCTCTTGACCAGTCCAAATCAAATTCAATACATGTATCATTTGAGTAAAAATTGATTTCAAAAGTCTTTTTTTTTTCTCTTTTCCCCATAGGTAAGTTCTACAGTGGTACCCATTTTTAACGAGAACAAGAATAACGAGAACTGTTGGTATAAAGAGAGATATAAAAATCCCCGTTTTTCTCTCTATTTGAGCCCTATAATTTATTTTGGGAATAACGAGAACCTAAGTCAGCTTAGCCAGAAAAATCTCGGTAATAATGAGAACAGAGTGTTCAGAAACCCAGCACGATGAGGCGGCTGAGAGAGTGGCAGAGGCCTTGCAGTTGCAACATTCGAAGTCCAAACCAAAATCTAGCAAAGTACATTGAAGCCTAGAACTCTATGCTGTAGGCCTAGGCTAGTGCCGTAATGGACACGCATTACAATTTTACATACAGTACAAAAACCACAGGCCTAAACACACAAATTTCTACCCATTAAACTTCTTCTGTCCTCCCCAACCCCCTCCGCTCCACCACCACCACCCTCTCTCTTTCTCTTTCTCTCTCTCTGTCTGTCTACACTGTAGGCCTGTAGATCTCTCGCACTTGCGCTCGCGAACCAAGTGACCATTGCTGCCACCGACCGCACTTGTCTTGTGTATGTGTGTGTGTGTACGTACGATGCCCTTTGTATTTCACAAGCTGAGCATGGAGGTCTGTGCCTCTGTGGATACCAATGCCACCCTACCGGTCCCTTTTCAGTGGCGCAAAATACTGCTCCTCTCGCAGTCTCAGTCTCACCTCCCTCCCCCTCCACGCGCGGTGAAACTGATCGAACTGAAGAGCTTGAGACTGAGAGTAACGTTGCCGTAATTTTATTGCCTATCGGCCCACATATAGCCACACACCATAGGTCTACCCACATTGCCTCTCATGAGTCATGATTGAGTGTACATAAGTAGGGCTTACTTAGTAAAATTTAGTACTAGTAGGGCACTTCTTACCGGGCCCCCTTCTATGTGAAACCTCTGTAAACCCTTGTAGTTGTACTGGAATGGCCTCTTTAAACCCTTTAATGGGAATAACGAGAACCCCTGCTATAACGAGAGTTCAAGAAAAAACATGAGTTCTCGTTATTACTGAGTTTTACTGTAGTACCTTCCCACAAAATATTCCCCAGACTTAAAGAATAAAGTACGAGAGACACAGATGTCATTCAATTTATGTAACATTATCTAGTGATGAAAATCTTTTGCGGATCTGTGGAAACCCTTTATTTCAAATTTACTGGGAAAATTCCTTGGTCTGGGGCCTTCCAGTCTATGAGTCTGACATAGAATGAGTCAACAAGTCGGTTGCTTATATATATCCTGAATCAGACCAAGGACTAGGCAGTTTTGAATGCATCTTTTATGATAATGGTTCATGATTAAGTCGTTGCTAAGAGGGTGTGTCAGCTTGTTCGTCCGCTTTATGATTTTGTCCAATTGCATTCTGTCTTGTCTAGAGTCAGACAGAATGCAATTGGACAAAATCATAAAGCGGACGAACAAGCTGACACACCCTCTTAGCAACGACTTAATCATGAACCATTATCATAAAAGATGCATTCAAAAACTTCAAAGCATTATAGAAGACGAAACCCACCCGCTGCATAACTGCGTTAAAAAATCTTATCGCACGAGTAGTAAGCGTCTAATATCATTAAGAACAAAAACTGAAAGACACAAAAGATCTTTCCTACCATCTAGTGTCAGATTTTTCAACTCGAATCTGTGATTTTGTACACACCTTTTACATGAACCTGTACCTGAATATTAATCAGATTCACTTTACATTCATATTTACATTTATAATACATTCACTTCTACTTTTTTACCATGGTAACAAAATAAATGCAAGTTTTTACGAATTTTATATTTATGAATCTATCTTTTTATAACAAAAGTTTTATACAAATTCCTAGCTGTAAATTTTTACATCAGATGCATAACTGTAAATAGAAACAGTATATAATAAGTAAACATATGTTATATCAGTATACACAGATTTTGATATTTTTCTTTACAAAGTTATTTTATTTTCTGCCTGTTTGAAAACCTTAAATACGATTTTGTTTAAATTTTTAGTATGATAATCATGATGCATGGAGTGGAGAGGGACTTGATTAAGAGAAGAAGAAGAGTAAGAGTTTGAATGAAAAAATGAGAAGTTTTTAACAGTATAAATGCATTATTGCTAATGACCAGTTTTTTATGCTGAATATGCCCATTTGATGTTATTTCTAAATTAATTATGACCACGTCTGTAAAACAAATTTCTTGAAAAAAGATGAATAAAGCATTATTATTATTATTATTATTATTATTATTTTTAGCCTATACTTAATTGTTTTGAAATCGATCTTGCCATATTTTTTCATATTACCATAGTCAGTTTTTAATATTTTTCATAGTCATTGTATTGCTGTTGTTATTTTTATGACACTTGAGTGTTGTGATAGCACTGACTGCACTCTGCAAAGGATTGCCTTCCTTGTTTGCTCCTTTGGCTTTTCGTTATATCAAATTCAAGCCTGTGGGAAGCCTTCATTCTAAAAATCACTTGCGATCCATAGGCATCTCCACTCAACTCAATGTCACCTAAGTTGATTTTTAATCCAGTCAATTTTTGTCTAGATTTGAAATTGGAAGAAAAAGATTGAGAGAAAATTAAAAAAATAGTTTTACATGTTTCAATTTTTGGGAACCAAGCCCATTAGAACTGTCCATAAATCAATTTGAATTTTTTTTTCTTTAATTGGTCATAAATTTTTTGTATAAGCAAAAATTTTTTTATTTCTCTTTCTGTTTAGGTGGTCTTTTTTTTACTCTTGGGTCCTTTTACCTTCTTCAATGTGCAAAAGACCAAGTACATGCAACTTTTTACATCCCTGACCAGATGGCTAGGTTAGTATCACTGTCTATGAAAAGACCTATGTACATGTAACATATTGATTGCAATAAGTTGTTTGATGGATATCTCTCTCTCTCTCTCCTTCCCCCCCCCTCCTCTGTGTGTGTGTGCATTGACAGTAGGCCCATGATCTAACTAAAGTAACAAGTAATTAGTCCAATGTGCTTTGTTATGAACTCTTCACTCAAGGATTGAATCATGTGTTTCTTATAATTTTTCAAAAGATTTTTTCATTCATTCACTTAAATCTGATCATTAAAGAATTAATGTCATCAGCAGAATGGGTTTACTATTCTTTCTTTTTTGTTTGTTTTTGTGGTTGTAAAATTATTTTTCCACTTTAAGTGCATGTTTACCCTTGATTTAGGCTCTATGATACATGTACAATCCAGTTGGGTATTTTGAACCCTGTGGGAACAAAATTTAACTTTGAATTATCATTAATAAACATCAGCAACAGAAAATCAGTATTATATTTATAGTTTGAAATAAGCAATTTTTAAATTAGCCAGATTCAGATTATATCGACTCAACTGTTAACCTTTTGATACCTGGAAAATCATAGAAATGCATCACTGCTTTATTACCAAATCTAGTTGACCAAGTTTTGGCTTGTCATGTTAGCTCATCCCATATCTTATTCTTAAAATCAATTAAAACTTTCCATTCCTTTCCATTCCTTCAGTTTGCAATACTATTTCACGTTTTTCCTAAATGAATTTTTTTTTTAGATTTGTCAATTTTTTTTCATTTATAACTTATTATACTGAAGGCTTCCTTGTACACCTGTAATCTAGCTGTTTTTTTATTTGTTTCAAATAATTTTTTTATTGTTTTATTAATTTTTTTCATATAAAATTTACTTTTTTCACATAATTTATGGTAATTAATTATTTTTTTAACATACCGATACTGGTTTTTTTTTAAGGCCAAAAACTTTTCTTTTTTAATATTTATCTCAAAAGTTGTTGCGCCTAGAGCATTTTTTATAAGATGGCAAATAGCCCTTTTACAAATATATACTAAATGAATAAGTAAATAAAAAAATGTCTTCACCACCAGTTTAAGTACAGTATGAAAGTACGGTAACAAACGTTGCCCTTAATAATTTTTCACCAATCTCATTTATCTCTTTCCTAGTGGGTTTTATTGTAAGGATTGTCTGGAAAAATCCCTTTTTATCCCCAGATTTTCTCTTTTGTATTCATTAGTTAATGTTTCTTGTTTATGTTTTGACTTGCAGCATTTTTTATCATGATTGCACTGGCATGTTTGCGCCTGGGGAGAGGAGAGGGCAAAGGGCAACCACAGGTGGCTGACATCTCTGGCGTGCCTTCTCTGTTTGGTGTGTGTGTGTATAGCTTTATGTGTCATCACTCACTTCCATCCATGGTGACACCAATCAGGAACAAGTCCAAACTTTATGGTGTGCTGCTTGGTGACTATAGTACAATCCTGGTCTTTTATCTGGTACTTAGGTAAGTATGGGTGGAGACTTATGCTGTCTTAATTTTAGATTGAATATGTGTTTCTTTTCAAAACTTATTGAAGCATAAAATATAAATACAATAGTTTTTTTTTCAAAAGGCTTGATCTTATTCATAAACACATGCAGATTTGATGGAGTGAGTATATCAATGTCATCTTAAAAAAATGTAATTGTAAAAAATGTTTTCTATATCATCAGCTTGAAGGCAGAAAAAAGGGGTAATTTTTATAAGTACCTGCAGTTTTTTTTTTAAAGCATAGTTATATCCAATATAAATGTTCTTATTTTTGTTTTCTACCTGACTCTATGTATATTGTCTCCACAGCATGACTGCCGTATTTGCCATTGCAAATGGAGGCATTGAAGATTTATATACACTAAACTTCAAACCTCATGGTTGTGACGGGTTGACCTCGGTGAAGCCCATACAGTATTTCTTGGTTTTGTTTCCAGTTTTTACCCTTTCCACAAACTTCCCCATCATTGCAATCACACTTCGCAACAACTTGGGAGCCATGTTTGCCATGGCAAGATCAAATGGCCATGCCAGGGTACCTGCTGCCGTTACAAGAGTTGTTTGCCCTCTGCTGGCTCTGTTGCCTCCAGTCGTTGTGGCCCTGAGCACAAACCAGGTTGAGGTCTTAGTTGGAATCACTGGCTCATATGCAGGCGCCGGCATTCAATATGTTATTCCTGCTGCCTTGGTATATTTAGCTCGTAAGGATTTTGTGGCTATATCGGGAGGTTATCAACACAGGTCTCCCTTCTCACACACAGGCTGGATAGTTCTTACTTTCACATGGACATTTATAGCAGTTGTGTTTGTGACTGTGAATCACATTGTATGAGTTTGTACGGAAAAATTTAGCCCAGTATGGTTAATTCCAACTCTGTGGAATCAAAATTTAACTTGAAATTATCAGGAATTTTGAACTATGAGTATTGAATATTTATAACCACTGCATGAGATTGAAAATTTGATTTTGAATTATCAAAAAAAAAAATCAAATTATTTGTGTGCATTCTAAAAAAATATAAAACCTTTAATCTGAGTACAGTTTGGATCAAACAAATATCCCTGAAAAAGTATTTTCACAACATGTTCCCTGACCAATCAAAAGCTAGTACAATGACCAAAAGCCCATTAATAGATAGGCCTACCTGTGTCATGACCCAGCTTCTTGTTGTGTGAGCAGCTACAGGCCTTTTAGTTTACTTAGGCGTCAGACATTAGACACATCTAACTTAGTGCAGTCTCTGGTCTAGAGAGCCTTGAACGGTAAGAGAACTCCCCTTGCTATTTTCATTGTAGTTTCACAGATGGTACCACCATATTGCTGTTCCTGATTAGTACCGGTATATAATTGTGAAACCAGTTTGAAACAAAGTAAACTTCCGGTACTGTTAGTGTTAATCAATGCGTTTTGAAATTCTTCATTGTCAACTCAAACCTTGTCAAGATTTAGCTCTAGCAGATTTTAGATGCAAAGATTATCTTTGAACTAGAATCATTGCAGTAAATTAGGACTTGAATTGTAGATAAAAATGTCCAGGCAAACCTATTTTTATAATTAAAAACTAGAAGGCCAAACACTAAATTCCTTTGGTCACAGCTCTCTTGACTAGAGTCTATGCTTTGATGTTTTAACATCTCGTAAGCCCTTTACATTTATGATAGAAGTGCGTCATAGCAAAAATATTATTAACCTTTTGTCCCAATGCACAATAGGTCATGAAAATACTGGCTGGCAAAAATATATGTTTTTAGTTTTAATTGCCCTTGTTATGAAAAAGTCATTTTAAAGATGTTCAAGTTCTGTATGTTATATAAAGAAAAAAATTTAGGCTTTAGTAGTTGGCAGCACTTTACATAATCTTTTTTTTTCTTTCTCCCTCTCATTTTTCTGCTCAAAGTTGTAGTTATGTAGACCAGGCCTCTGACGTTTAAATTTTGATTTATTTTTTTATGGGAATTCTAAATCCCTCACCAAATACATGTACAGTAAAACTGATTATACTTATATTAACACTTTTGTTTTCATTATTTTCAAGTTATTTACTTTGTATATTAAGCAAAAAGATTTGATATATACCGACAGATATGTGCAATCAAACTTAAAATCATTTTATTTATCTTAAAGAAGGCTAAAATTGATTACAATACAAGAGTATTCTATGAACTAATTGTTTTTTTTTTAATTTTCTGGATTTGTGTTGATTTGATGCCACTGTATTGTAAATTTTATTTGCTGATTCCAAATATACCCTTTTTTGTGATGGCGCAATACAGGGGGCATTCTAGAACAGTTTTTTATTTGATTCATGTTATAATCCTTATACTTTATGAGTTGCTGGGGCCTTTGATTGGCTTTTGTACTCTGTACTTAACTTCAAGGAGTAACTTTAAAGGCAAACCTGTAAGTTCTCCAGAATTCTGCTCATTCATAAAATTAATGAACTCATGGTATTTTTGTCTCATAAATTCCATATATGCAATTGTACCTATATATATTTCTCGCATCCAGGGTGAATGAGTCGGAAGTTGGAAATTCTTTTTTTTTTTTTTTTTTAGAAAACATCATTTAACTAAAGTCTCATTTTCCCTCTTTTTCTCTATATTTTGACCAACAACATTTTTAATATCTTCCCACAAAATAGTGATAGTTTTCTGAAAATTTCATTGTTACTGTTAGTAAGCTTAGAAAAATATCTTGTTCACAACAGCAACGGCTTTGAATGTTAGAATTGAGGCATCCAATTCATTTTCAGTGAATGCACGACATATAATTCATGCATCTATATACTGCACATTTGCAGTGGGTATCAAATGCAGAAAACGCTGATTTTTTTAAGTTGGAAACTATTATAGATATGAGCTTAAACTTGGCAAAGATTATCAAGATGAATGTTTAAATGATTGAATGTATGTTTTTTCCAGCAATATATCTGATATTTTTACATATAATAATATAGGCAGTCCAAAGATATCATTATCAATGATGGCTGTTGCAAGATGCAGAGTGTAATATTATTATAGTTTAGGCACATTGTTATACATCAATGTGATTTGCAGTTGGTTTTTATCTTCTTTATAGTTACTTAACAGTTTCTACTGTATCAACTTTTTTTACTGCCTTTTTTTTGCTTTATCAACATGTTGACTTCTGAAAGAATTGAAAAAAAGAGACGTCGGTTTGAAGCAAAAGGTTGAGAAAATAAAAGCAAAAAGCACCATACTGCCTTTCCAAACATATTATTTTCATTATTTGTAAGAAAGACTTACAAGCCAGCAAATCAAGTGCCCCCCCAAGCTCATTTTTCTTGAAAAAAGGATCAAGGGAAATAATCAGGCATAAAAACTTAAAATTGGGTGTAAATAATTAATGACTAAATTGCCATTTAACTTTCAAAGTGTGCTCTTTGGCTGTGTTAGTGTGTATTTCATTTATTGATATTTTGATTTATCAATATAATATTAATTTCAGAAAGCATGTCGATATAAGTCTCACCTGTCGGCGGCACCGGATGCAGTGTTGGCCGTAGCAATGGACGATCTCACCCTCTGCTGCCACCCAGCTCTGTCCTGACTTTTCTGGACGATTTGATGCAAACTTAAACCACAGGCCGTTGTCAAGTTGGTTAAAAGTGACATTGGTGGTCTTCCCTTCCTTCTTCTGCCATCAAGCCTTCCCTCACACACAGTTTTCATAAGCGATGTTCTATGGTTGCGAAGAGCATGACCAACATACTTAAGCTTTCTAGCATTGATCAAATTAATTAAGGTTCTTTCTGTTTTTACTTTTAGTTCTTTCAGGACGCTCTCATTAGTTCTTTTGTCTGTCCACTTGACTCTCAGGATTCGTCTGTAGAACCACATTTCGGCAGCCTCAATTCTTTTGTCATCGTTTTTTTTTTTTCTGAGACCATGCCTCACACCCGTACCGTACATCATGACTGGCCATATTAGACATTTTAGCAATTTTAGTTTTAATTCAATGGGAATGTTATGATCTTTCCATACATTATTCAATTCGATCATTTTCTTCTTTGCCATTCCTATTCTCATCTTGATGTCTTTGGAACATGAACCATCAATGGTTTTCACAGAACCTAAATATTTAAAATCTTCTACATTTTCTAGGACTGTTTGGTCTATCTTGACATCATAAAGTGAGGAGTTTTCAGGCTTTAATTGCATAACTTTCGTTTTCTTTGCATTCAACTTAAGTCCAGCCTTTTTACCAGATTCATCAACCCGATGCAAAATTCTTCTCATACTTGTTATATTGTCAGACATAAGGGCAGTGTCATCTGCATATTGCAAGTTTGTAAGATTTCTTCTGTTTATGTTTACTCCCATCAACTGGTCAATGTCTGCCTCTCGCATGATTTGCTCTGTATAGATGTTGAACAGATGAGGCGATAGTATGCAACCCTGTCTTACTCCCTTTGTAATATTGAAGAACTCACATTTTTTATCGTCCCATCGTAAAGTTGCTCTTTGGCCAGAATATAGCCATGCAATGAGTTTAATTAGGTGTTTTGGGAAACCCATGAGATCCATGGCCTTAAACAGGTGATTGTGCTTTACACTGTCGAAAGCTTTACTATAGTCAGTATAGACAATAAAAGTGATGTACATCTCTTTGTCAGAATTTCTTACTTTCTCTGTAAGGATTTGAAGTACAAACAACATATCTATTGTGCCACGATTAATGCGGTAGCCAGCTTGGCAATCAGATAACTCTTGCTCTATTTTGGATTTCAGTCTATTGAGTACCTGGTATGATAATCAGCAAGACTTTACTTGAGTGGCTGATGAGAGCTATAGTTCTGTAATTACTGCAATCTTTGATATTTCCTCCTTCATGCAGCATTACAAATTCTTGTGATTTCCAGTCTGTTGGCCATTGACAGGTTTCCCAAATTTTGCAGCACAGGTGGTGTATTGCTTTCAAACCACTCTCTCCAACAAATTTTAGAACCTCTCCTGGGATTCCGTCTAAGCCTGGTGCTTTTCTGCTTTTAAGTTCCCTGACTGCAGCCTTAACCTTATCATTATCAAGCAATGGCAGAGGTTCAGTCTCAGCATTGACAAGAAGTTCTTCTGGCCTTAGCTTTTCATTTTCATCTGAAGGGCACTGAATAGTGTCTTTAGTATTTCTTCAGGTTCAGTGATAGTATACATGTATTACCATCTTTATCTAGTATACATTGGTTCTTGGCTTGAAAGCGTTTTTTCTTAACAACTTTGAACAGGATAAAACTAGATAAGCTAATTGTACCGGTACTGTGCTGCCCCTGCCAATCGAAGTGCAGTACATCCACTCCTTACCTGCGCGCTAGTTTTGCCACAATAACGCCACTTGTTATAATGCACGAATTCTGTACCTTACATCAATTGAATCCCCTAGACCTCTAGTTTTCTCACACCAAGTTACAGTATTGTAGCCCTATTAGATTGCATAATAGCGCGGTCACTGCACTTTGATTGTCAGAGACCGGCAGAAAAACTGGCCGAGATGACAACCGAAGCGTAGTAAGCGCCTCACTGCACTTCGATTGTCAGAGACCGGCTGAAAATCTCGCTGGGATGACAACCGAAGTGCAGTAAGCGCCTCGCCGCTGCTTGATTCCTTAGTACTGGAGGGCTTGTTTGATTAGATTTCTCTAAAAAGCGCTGCTTGTTAGACTTAGAATAATAAGTAGAAGAGCTCGCTATAGTGTGAATTTTCACAAAAATATATGTTCTTCTAAGCTCACAGTCGTATAACATCAATCATGATTAAACCGCACGATTTCGTGAACAGGTAGTATTATTATTCGAAGCTAAGCATCCCTTATAGATATGATTGTTTGAGTCAAAATTTTTAAAAAATTAAATTCAACAGATGATCTAGTATAATATGTAAAGCGTTCTAGTGGTTACGAATTTTTTTAAAGCCGCATCAATGTGAACTGAGCTCTAATTCTCTATTTTCTACATCGAATGCCCTGCCCTCAAATGTTTTTCTATTTAACGATCGTTTTTTCTTCTTTCAAGGGTTATTGAAAATTCTCGAATGCCATGCCAAAGCTTTGAATTACTGCATCGCTAAGCATCAATAAACAAATAACTATATGGATAGTAGCTGTGCGCCAAATAGATTCGAACTTCAATTTTTTCTAATAATTGAATTAAAAGTTTGTAACTGTGACCGTATACTTTTCTTCAGTTATCCTACTGCCCCCACCGCAAGTAACCGGTACTAACACTTGCTCAGTTGGACTTAAGAGTCAGAGGTCAGCATCTTCATGGATCATGCGTTTCAGATTGGCGATCTCCCTTTTGTAATATTTGCAGATCAGTCCAGATGTCCTTTAAAATGTAACAGTCTACTAACAACTTTGTGAAGTCAATGAACCTGAACGCGCTGCGATTCAAATGCTGCTCCTTCAACCACCCCCCCCCCCCTTCAAAGCATGGGGCGGCAAAGCAGGGCGATATTTTCCCTGTATGCCCAATATGGTGATCAAAGACTTAGAGGTTAGTTCCCGTTACCAGGCATCTGAATGGGTAGGAAGAGGGTGTGAAAATTTGAGTTGAAAGAAAGCTACCTCCGATGCCGACTTTTTGGATATGGCGGCGGAACTCAACCGGCTCAAAGTCAAAGCCAAAAGATTAGATCGATGCATTACTTGTAGTTTTCTTACATCAAAGCCTAAACATGGACTCAGAGCACTTCAGGAGCTAACAGGTTAGTGCTAAGTCAGTTAACTAGCTAGCAGCGGCTGCAGCTGAGACAGACCAATTAAAACTTTTGAATTGTTGACTCAGCTGATTTGTACAAATACTGAAAGTTTTAAATACTAAGTAAAACAAATATTTGGTAGTATTTGTCAATATACTGGTTGGTGCCAAAACCAACAACTTAAAAGAAGCGGAGATACTAAAAATGAGAGTATTTTAAGAAAAAAAAATCCTTAGCATTTTATGCCAATTTTTTAACGAATCATATAAAGTTACACATTCTTTTTAGATTGACTTGGTAGCTTTTATTTATTTTTATGACCCTTCATAATGCGTAGGAGGAATTCTGGCATTCTAAAGTAGACCTTCTTAAAACATGAATTATAG
>BMAT01002135.1:521231-532387 GCA_019649035.1 Elysia marginata | reverse complement strand
AAATTAATTTCAAAGTGGCGCGTCGGTATGGAAGTGATTCCGAATCTTATAGGTCTTTACATAAATAACACTTTTTTACCATTAAAAGATGAGTCACAATAATTATAAAGAGGCATTCGTATTGTTCAATTTATGGAGGGAAAGACGAGAGAGAGATCGGGAGAAATAGAAAGAGTTAAAGAGAGAGAGAGGACGTGATGGGCCAAAGATATAAAGTCTACAAAATAATGTACTGTACATGCTAGCTCAGTTATGGCTTTATCACTTTCTAACCTCTCCTAATATATCTCTTTTATTTCCTTTCGTAGCTCTCCTACTCTTTCTCTTTCTCTCTCTGAGCTTACCCAAGTCCCCAAATGAAGCTCCCCCGTCCCTCCGTCCTTGTCTCTATTTGCCTTCAAACATGAAGAAAAAGAACAGTTTTTGTCAGCTTGTGGCGAACTGATCCTTGGTTCTTATGGATGACAGTCTTCCATGCTGGTTTAAAACAATTTTGCAAAAAAGTGCGCATATTTCCTTCACAATCTGTGAGATATGGTCTTCATCGTCGGCAATTTGGTGATCTGCGCTGTGTTGATTCAGACCAATGAAGACATTTGCCCCCAGTGTTTCAGTGACCTCGAGAGTCACTAATAGTAAACATGTGGTCATCTAGGAAACTGAAGACAGGGGTCCTCCTTTAGCCGAAGTCAGCAAATGCCTGAGACTTCTGTCTGCTGCTTTGATTACTTGCAGAAAGTCGTAGCTCACAAAAATCAGTCCACCTCTATTCTTTTTATGAGTCAAAGTGGAATCAGCAAGGGCTTTGTTGCTTCTGGACAAGAAAGCGCAGCAATCAGAACAATTTTTTCTTTCAATCTCCTGCAGATGAAACCAGCAATGTAATGAAGTACATGATCGTGATATACTCCATGATTTAAAAGCATCTAAGTGAGCTGCGCATCAGGACTTTCACTATTGAGTGGTAAATGGTGAATAGGTGAAGAATCAGGTGGGAGTGGTGTTGCATAGGCTGAGGATGATTCTATAAACAATGTGTTGTTTACTTCAGGTAGACTGTGACAATTTCCTCTGTGCGACTCAGTGACCCCATTCCTCTGTAAAAGTGCCATTAGAGCCCAGTTAAACTGCAAGGCATTTGGGTTGTTGTTGTTACCCCCTTTCCTCCTTATCTTGCTAAATAGTGTCTCGAGGTGATCTTGCGACAGCTTGTAAGTCAGAGAAAAGGAATAATTATTTGAAAAAAGTAGTCTCTTTCCAACTGCTATCACAGCGCGCATTGTTACAATAAAGCCTATGAATCCAGTTTTTCGTTTCCCTTTTACCAATGGCTTCCCGTCACAGTCAATGAGAGTTGTCACAAAATCACAGGCATGGTCCACAAATTTAGACTTTGTTTCAAAGTTAGCTTTGTTCAAAGCGCTTTTTTACCCTTTCCCCAGACAGTTACTTGAATTACATAAGTCAAACGTTCTATCAAACCATTGCAAGAATGTGTAAGTTTCCTCGCTGCCAGCAAACTGTGGAACTAGAAGGTTCAGATCTTGTCTGCAATATTCAATTGCATCGGCTACAGAGGCGCTAAGAGTTTGAGCGGCAAGACGCACATCCATCTTGTTACGCATGTAATCCAGATGTTTCCCCTTCAATTTATTGCCAAGATAAAGCGTATGTTTCACTTGTAGCTGATGTAGATCAATTATGTATTGCCAATTAATTAGCTTGCCACTGCTGCATTTCAACATTTTTAAAGCGGCCAAACAGTTCCTGACAACTTTGATAAAAAGGGCGGCATGGAACAGATACTGGTCTGTTTGTGAAGGATCGTCTGGGTGTTTGAATGCCGTTGTCCAACTCCTCGTGGTTTATGTGGCATCCAAGGTGGACTACAGTTGACTGGTTGGTGTAGGCCCCGTCACAGACGACAGAGTGGACATGAAAGCCACATTCAGTCAAAGCTGAAATGCCTTGCTTAACAAGTTGTGCTTGTTGAAGGGCAGAGATCTTATCTATTGAAAAATAAGCAATGGGGTATTTAAAATCCTTTTCAGCCCGAAAGCGAGGAAGACGAGAACCTCTGAGGCCAGTGTGTCTGCTGCGGCTGTTTGCAGATGACCATGGTTAATGTAGCCAGCGTATACTTGCTGCTTTTGGTCATATATTAGTTCTTTCCTTATGCTCATGGCATCAAACATGACTGTCACATCCTTTATGTCTGGGTCAGTTTCGAGTTTTTCTTTCAAAAAACATATAACGCTGTCAAGAAATCCACGCTGTACGTTGTGAGATGAAGCCCATCTTCGTATAGAGTTCGCATGAGGAAGGCAAAGATATTTCCTTAGAAATTCATATGCTGCAGCGCTGTAGTAATGCAGTGTCACGGCAAACGTTTTAAGCTCATCGGTATATTGATGACTGTGTTTTGATTTGCCCCCTGCCTTAACTTTATTTCCAATCAGTGTAAGAGTTTCTTCACTGAAATTTTCTCTCAGTAAGTTCACTTCTTCCTCTTGCAAAAGTCTGAGGTGGCGCACTTCATCCAGTAAACTGGAGATATGATGATCTCGTCGTTTTACTTTGGCACTCAGGCTTTTCACTTGCTTAGCTTTGTCTGCCAGTTTCTCCCTGGTGTCGGATAGTTTCTGCTTTGTGCGGGACAAATCTTCTCTCACTGATGGGCAGCAATAAGCGTGGTCTGTCTTTGCACATTTGCTCTGATGAACATCTTCTGTATCAACAAAGCAATCAGATATGGTTGCTGAACTCCTTTTCTTTGTCCAGAGACAAACTCTTTTTGTCACGAGAGCATTATTTGTGACTGGGGTACATGCAGGAAACACAGAAGTCACGGCTGTTGAAATGAGTGTTTTGTAGCCAACACCAGTGGTAACATCTGATGGCAGAAAATGTTCACTACATACTTTATCATATTGTGTAGGTTGCCATGGCTTACCATCCAGTGTTTGTCTACTGATGCAGGTTATCCACTGTTTCATGCGAACTGGATCCTTGTTTGGAAATCTGAAAATTTTAAAGTTTTATTTGTTATCTAATGTAAAAGATCAAGATTTAATGTGGCAAAGGCCTTCACTGTTCCCATTCTATTTGATTTACGATAGGCTAGCCTGTAATAGGTATAAGTATTTTTGTGTAACTATTTTCTTCTTGACTCTCCAGAAATCTTTCTTTTCATCCTCTCTCTCTCTCTCCCTCCCCCTCACTTTTTTCTCTAATTTTCATAAAGAACTTGATAGTCTTGAAAAGGATTCTGCTCTTTATACAAAACGTTGACGACTACACATAACATGACAATAATTTATACAATCTAGTTCTATATTTATTAAAAGCAGCCAAAGCTTTTTACCCTTATACAAGCCCTGGTAGTCTTTATCTTGTATCGACATAGATTTACATAAGGTCTATTCTAGATCTAGTGTTAGATTTAGTTTAACTTTCTCACCTGTGAAATGATAATTGAGATCCTTTGAAGCACTTGTTGTAACAGTTAACCATACAGCAATTTTGAACCATTTTGGAAATAAATTTTCAGAAATTAACTCTATATACATAAGCAGGGAGTCTATAACGTATGATATAAACACAAGCAGAGTCTACAAAGTATGGTATAAACAATAGAAACAAACATAACATCGACTTTTCTTATTGAATGTTGCAAGCAAACAATATTATAGTTGGCGCGCCAAGCCCACATTCCACAACAGCCCTACTTTTGACATGGCTGACCTCTCTCTTTCTGTCTCGCCCGCAGGCGAGCCCGCTGGCTCCTCCTCCTTTCTTCCTCCAAGCCTAGGCCTAAACTTCACTTCAAGGTATCAAATTCTAGAATTCTAGATATATATGGTTTAAATATGAATAATCTTGTTATTTTGTGACCTAAATTGCATTAAGTGGTGTACGAGGGCTGTGCATGGCAAAGGCAGCTCAGCTAAGGGTTGGTGGAAGATAGGTCCTATGTTAAGTTTATTTTTATAAACATATATAAATTTATATTTGTTAAATACATTTGATTTAATATAATCTGTTGTGGTATTTTTGTTAGACCTATTTATTTATAGCTTTCATTAGGATAAAAATTTCTTTTGAAAATTAATGTTGTTTTGAAATTAATCCTTAGCTCAAGGATTTGGAATAATGTCTGAAAAGCACAATTTCGGTGTTGCCCCAGTGACCTGTCATTCTTTCAACAAGGATAGAACATGTGAGTGCTCATTTGTTTGATTATCTTTTTGTTCTTATATGTTTGGAATATCCCTCTGAAATTCTGTTGTGCAATAGTCGTAACATACTTACAGTAATTTGATGTTCATGAAAATCGATTGGACGTTTTGGAGACATTTTTCTATCTACATCCAAATTTCTGCCCTCAAAGTTTACACAAAGTTTATGTAAACTTTGTATTTTTATGTTTGTTTGTCTAAACTGAAATTCAAATCGACTATTTCACAGTTATTATTTAAATATGTAAAACTAAAAGTAAATCTGAAGATTTTTTTAAGGCTTTAGATAGACTTTAGAAAATCTCCCATTAATATTTTATGCAAAAGTAAATCCTTGAGGCTCAGTCTTCAAATGAAAAATTTACTTTAAAAAGTCATTGTGCATGGCATTATTATACTTCTACGGTTTTTTAATCCTTAAGTCAACACTAATTTACTATTCATGTTTTGTTCTATTTATGATCATCACAAAACATAATGCCCGAATAATCTTAGTACCCCATATTTATTGTTGTAGGTATAGTTTTACCAGGCAAATATATATACTACATTATCTGTAATAGGAATCCATTTAAACTTTTTACACCCCCCTATCTTTTTTTCCTTAAATTTACCACTGCCTTGTTCTTCCTTCAGTGAGTTTATTTCAAAGGTCATTAAGAATATAGCCTATAAATACAGAACTGCCAACACCTAGCCAATTAGTTCCAGTACTCAGAGACCTCCATTTCAGTATTTTCCAAAGCATTTCAGTACTCACAACGAGAAAATGGTCCAACAGAGACCAAATCGTATCTATGGGACCCATATATCTAGTATCCCGCAGTTGTTAAGTCCTTGATATTTGAAGTTTAACTGTCTTTAATTTCAATAAAGTACTTTTATAGAAATTCAGACAGATTTAAATTTATTCGTTTTCTTTAAAAAAAAAAAAAGATGATCTGGTGCATTTTGCTAGTAATCTTCTAATCTTATAAGCCTACACTTTATGAATCCTCTCAAATTTTAGTAACCACATTTTTTTCCAAGTCATAGGTAATTTCAGTATAAGTTTCAGTATATCTTTTTAGGTTTGACACCAGTACTCCAGTATTTTGTAATCATTCTGGTACTAAGATACCGAAACCAGTATTGGTTGGCAGCTCTGTATACACTGTTTGATACGGATTTTTAAAATTATTTTTTTATTATCACTAATATCAGAATTGAAAGGAATGAAAAAATAAACTTGTTCACACTCTTTTCAACAAATCAAAACGCTGATTGAAAATTGCTTATTTCACCAGGTATGGCACTGTCTTTAAACGACTCAAATGTCAAGATTTATAAGAAGTCTGGACCAAAGTGGCAAGAAACTGATACTCTCAGCGAACATGGACAGCGGGTCACAAGCATTGATTGGGCACCTGAGAGTAACAGAATTGTTACTTGCTCAGCTGTAAGAATGAAATCTACATTTGTAGGATTTTTATGCATAATTCTTACTCTAGTAGTAGTAGTACATTGAGTTCTGGTTTTTAAAACTGTCACAGACTTGTTAATGTAAGCTTTATGCTTTTCATTTTCATGAAATTTCAACACATTCAATATTATGTAGGGTTAAGCCCTTTGAATTCTACACCATAATTACTAAATTTCTTTGGAATGTACATAAAAAAAGGATATATTTGCCCCACCTTTTGTTATATTAGTATTTTCAAAAAAATGCTCAGTAGAGTCAATAATCTACTTAATTTGAATGTGTTAACCATAGCTAAAATGGAACTGTTGAGTTGTGTTACTTGTACTAAGTAAACCATCAATAGGAAATATGATTAGCCGTAATCTTACACATTCTGCCTCTTTTGTGGACGTTCTCTGGCTTTCACTGAGATCCCATAGCTTTACCATGTGAAGTTTTTTGTTGTATGTAACTACTGTTCTTTATCTTAGCAAATAGCATTCAATTGAAGAGATGTGCTATTCTCGGCTCACTGTTGTTTTTTATTAAAAATGTTGAGTGCTCCCTCAAAATGAATTGACAAGTGCTGCTTGCCAGTTTGAGAAAATGGGCATTTTCTAGTAATGTGTCAAATATTCATTTCTAGTAATGTGTCAAATATTCACTCAAACCTTTTGTTTTTACATGATTTAAAAGTTGATGTTTTTCATCGGATCCACTTATGAGACCATTGAAAAATGTAAAAAATGTAATTTTTAATGATTTTTTAAACATGGTATTGCCCTTTTGGCCATTATAATATGAAAACTTTAAATCTGTTTTCCTCCTTTTTTTATTGTTATGCTTTTATTAAAATATAAGCTTACGTGCGAAGACTCATATTTGGTTCTGTTGCTTGCTTCAAAAGCCTAGGGATCTAATTGGGATTTCTTGAATTTTCTTTTAAAAGGATCGTAATGCTTTTGTTTGGATGCTAGAGGGAAGCAAATGGAAGCAAGTGCTCGTAATTCCGCGCATCAATAGGGCTGCAACATGTGTGAAGTGGTCACCAAAGGGTAGGTTTAACAATTTCAGGACTAGTTATTCTCCATATTTTTCACATGAGACAGTTCTTTCATTGCTACTGCAGTGAGAATTGAAAGACAAAAATAATGATTGCTTGTTTACAGTGTTGTCATGAAGGTCTGCAGTCAGTTTTGCCCCTTAAGTTAGCATATCAGGGCCCTATCGGAGTCACTTCGTTCTCATATCTCTGCTGGCAACCTATGCATATGAGTTGGGCTTTGAAAATTCTGATTTTTAAAAAAAATGCCTTTTAAAAGTCTTTTTTTGTCATTTTTAAAAATTATTTCATGCAAGGTTTAATGTTTGGAAGCTCAGGAAAGTGCTTTGTTCAAATTAGCTTCATTGCAGGTAAAATGCCTATACTCTAAATCTTGATAGTCATTAGAACAGCTGGGGCCTGCTCATCAAATCCAGGAATGATTCGGTCCACACTATAGGCAGATACAGAATCGCGAACTGGTACTTGCTCAATCTCTATGGGCCTTGCGGTCCTCGTTGCTGGGTCTCATGGCTCAATGGGCCTTGCCTCCAGTTGCTGGCCTTGTTGGGTCTTATGGCTGGATGGGCCTTGCTGTGGTTACTGCCTCGCTGCGCCAGTGGCTTTTGAAAATTTGTATATGATGTCCCCATGATTCGTTTAGACAATATCTTTTTTTTTCCCTTCCCGCCCTTTATTTTTTTATCTATATCCAAGTAACTTGTGATGCAATTCCTCATGCATTAGTCTGGCTATTTTATACGCCTTGCAATGTTGGTTATGGTACAGAAAATGGAAGAAGAATTGGATATATACACAAGGAAGCAAACACAGAGCCTAGAGTGTGGTACGAGACATGGACAATGCACTGATAATCATCGTATTAACATTCAATGGCATCATGAAAAGCTATAATTATACACTTCATACATAATTATGCTGTGCATGTTTGTTTGGAAATCCCCACTGGCCCTTAGGCTTAGTATAGATAAAAATGAAGGTACTGTATACCATAGTAGACATGACTTAGTTTTGTTGTAACATCGTGCAATCTGCAACTTGTGTAAGAGCTCAATAATTTCAACGAGCGCAGGGTGACCTCTCAGATACATGATGAAGCCTAGCCTAGGCTAGATATACATACAAGACACAGGAATGGAATGCTTGGGTGTGTGCACGGAAACACTTTGTGCGCCCAACATTAATTAATCTGTTGGACAGGACTGGTGTGGCGAGGCGGGGAGGAGTGGGAGAATTGTTAGTGAATTGCCCCAACCAGCTTCTGTCACTGTCCTCTGTCCAGCTACACTGGCCCTCTCCACTCCCCCTCTCCCCCACAAGCCCTTGCCAGGCCAGTGGGTCTAGCAGGTGAGCATGCGCTGCATACTGTGTCTTCAATCAAGAATGTACCTAGTGTTGACTTCTGGCGTATTACACTGTAATTATTCTAAAAAGTACTCAATGTTTGAACACTTTTCTTTATTTTCACCAGAGGATAAGTTTGCTGTTGGCAGTGGATCTCGCCTTATTGCCATTTGCTACTATGATGTGGAGAATAACTGGTGGGTCAGCAGACACATTAAGAAACCAATTCGATCAACTGTTACTTGGTAAGTCTTTATACAATTGTTTGGTTTTGAACATTTTATGTAGCCTATACTAATAAATTTGTTTTGAAATGGATGATTCTCAATTGGATTTTTCTTTCAGGTTTGCTAAAAATTATAACCAAATAAGAACACTTATCACTTGATCATTTACATGAAAGTTTAGGTGATTGCTTTCAATCTTTTTTCCTTGTTTAGTTTGGACTGGCATCCAAATAATGTCCTTCTGGCTGCAGGATCAACTGATTTTAAGTGCAGGTGGGTTTTTTTTTATTTTAATAAGTCTCATGCTTTAAATGTCTTCCATTCTGTCCAAATAAGTTGTAAGTCGAAAGACCTAGTTTTGAGATATATATTCTTTCAAAGTTTAATGGGTGGTCAGAGGTCCAAAATTTTTTTAGTTCAGATATTGTCAGTAAAACCATTTCTAAACTTTTTTCAACACCTGATTCAAGTTGAGCTTCATGTTTTATGTGCTTAAATTTAATTGGTATGGTTGCTTAGGCCTCTACACCTGTATAGTTGTCTAAACTTTAAATACAACTTTCTCCCCTTTCTGAAATTTAACAAGTCCTAACCCTGCTGACTTCAAATGGTTATAACTTTATACAGAAGCATGATAGAGCTTTACTGTTTGTTGTAACTGAAAGGAGAGAAAATAAGCTTTTTTGTGATACCAACACCTGACTACCTTCCTATTTTGACTTAAGACTCATTTGGAATGATTGCAAGACAATGCTTTTATTTGGAAACTCCGTGAATAATGCTATCCCAGCTACAATTACTATTCCTATGTTCTACTGTTAAATATGAATAACATGTGATATGCAACAATAAATTTCCTGCAGGATGAACAAAATCTGTTGTATCTTATCTTATCACACCGTTTCATTTTCAGAAAGCTTGTAATTTTTTTTTTATCTAACCTTTTTTTCCTCCTATAGATAATTGGAATATTATTCTTGTATTCAATCTATGAACGTTTTACTTTTCCATTGTGAATCAAATTTTACAACTTAATCGTTATGCTAAAAACAAACAGGGTCTTCTCTGGATACCAGAAAGAGGTGGATCAGAAACCAGGCCCAACTGCCTGGGGAAGCAAGATGCCTTTTGGAAACTTGATGGCAGAGTTTAGCAATGGTGGAGGTATGGGCAGGGGGCTGTAACAATTTGTTTTTCCTTCTCATCTCTTTTCTGAGGCTGTTTCCAAATGGATCTGTTAGCTGTCATAAGTTTTAGGAAGAAAAATTAACTTTGTCTAAAACTAAGGGGAACATTAATCCTTTTTTACAAATTAAAAGAATTTTGACTTTTTTCCGCTTCTCTCTCTCTCTCACTCTCTCCTTTCTTCCATCTTTCTCTCTCTCTCTCTCTCTCTCTCTCTCTCTCTCTCTCTCTCTCTCTCTCTCTCTCTCTCTCTCTCTACTGCTTAGACATACAATTTGTAATACCCTCACAAATCCATCAATCTAATTTTATCTTCTATCATTAGCTGTTTTGAAGATTCATAAGTCTTTTCATATGTTTTTGTGTTTTATATTTGGTTTTCCAGGCGGCTGGGTGCACTCTGTGTCTTTTTCACCAAGTGGAGACAAAGTAGCCTGGGTTGGTCATGATTCCAGTGTATCTGTAGTGGATGCTACCATGGGCAACCAGTGAGTGCTTAGCAAACAACTAAGGCATCTTTTGAGTATAGACTATTGGTCTGAAGATTTCAAAATAATTTGTATATTCTTTTTTGTAAATAATCAAAAGGGATAGCTGTGGAGTAGCTCTTATTTCATTTAAACACTTAAAGAATAAACATAAGAAACATACCAGCTTGTAAGTAGGATTGAGGTTTTAAAAAACGAGTGTTTTTTTTTAATGCTTTCTGTTTCTTTTCACATCATTTTTTTATATGGCTCTGTTGTTATTACATAATTAAGTGACTTGGGTTCTAGTAATGTCCAAAGTAAATTATAGGGCGCTAATAGAAAAAAAAATGGGGATTTTTGTACCTTAGCTCTTGTTTCTTGTCAACTCTTAGGTAAATTATAGAATGCAAATAGACAAAAATAAACAGGGATTTTGTACACACGGCTCTTGTTCATCTCATCATTGTTAACTATGGGTAGAGGGTAAAGAAATTGTACTAAGAATTTAGCCACCCTTGCTCTTACTGAAACCTTACATCGTTGCTGTTGTATGTCTTTCAGATTGGCTGTGGTGAAGGAGAGTTTTTTGCCTTTCATGAGCATCACATGGGTCACTGAGAACAGCATGGTGGCTGCTGTAAGTTCTCTTACAAGTTAATATTGAACCCAAAGTTACTGAAATAAGAAAGCCTCTTTATTGAAGCATATGTCCGCAAAATTGCTTTTCAGTGTATAAAGACAATTGCGTCTTAATTCTCATTTAATATACAAAACTACTGCTGCTGTTTTTGTAGAATTTGTATATGAATTTTGTTTGTTTGTATTTTCAATCTAGTTTTCAATACGTAATAAGTAAACTGGGTTTTTTTTTCAGTATTGTTTTTTCCTTTTAGATTTTAATGAATGAGTCTACTATTGGCCTTTCATTGACATAAAAAACCCAGTGTTTAAAATACTGTAACATCTTTGACTCTCATATAGGGCCATGACTGCAACCCCATGGTTTTTAGCTATGGAGAAGGAAAGAT
Organism: Elysia marginata; assembly: GCA_019649035.1. Lineage (NCBI taxonomy): Eukaryota > Metazoa > Mollusca > Gastropoda > Plakobranchidae > Elysia > Elysia marginata. Next base: position 521,391 of record BMAT01002135.1, on the reverse strand, counting down.
TACTGTTGGTGCTAAACTTGATCAGCCTCAGGAGAAGCAGTCTGGTAACATCAGGTGCCATTTGATTTATTCTTTGTAACTCAGCTGCTTCCTTTTCTTTTTACTTTTAAATTACTGTAGTGATCTTCATCCCCTCCCCAACCCTCTCTCTCTCTCTCTC
>BMAT01002135.1:489507-503981 GCA_019649035.1 Elysia marginata | reverse complement strand
CGATAGCATCTTTACTCTTCTCGTCCTACAAGAGGTGTGCAGGGGCTAGGTGCTAGATCGTAAAAGATAGGTCCACTTTAGTGATCTCCAAGCCATATTCAGCTATTACATGACATGCGGGATCAATAATATTGCTCAAATTTCAAAACATGACATACGGTATAGGCCCACACTTAGTCGTGCTCAAATGTCGTCAACAAAGTGGTGCCGAAGAAAGAACTCGCTTTGAAAGTATAAGCGGTTATTTAGACTTCATCAATTGATGCTTGTGTGGATGTGAGCACAAAGGGGACTAAAAGATGGAGCGTTGGCGGCTGGATCAAAAACAAGTCTTTGAGACAAACCTTGCTAATAGTATAATCAATGCAGATCTTCAGAAAACTGAAAGTGGAAAAAATTATATGAAAATCGTCTAACAAAACAGCGAGATGTTGCTGAAACCATTTGAATTTCTTGAAAACCGTTGGTGAGACAATAATCCATTCTTTATCACCAATAGGCTCCTCATCACACCAGTTGACAGACTCAAGATGATTTGATTTTACTTAGATTCCAGGAAATCATAGCTTTGTTATGTAATGGAGGACAACTTTATCAATCTAAATACTCCCAAAACCAAAGAGCTAATAATCGATTTTAGGAAAAACAAAAGTGATCTTCAAGCTGTTTCCATAAAAATTCAATGTATCGACCAAGTTCAAAGTTACAAATATTTAGGAGTAGTTATTGATAACAAGTTGGAATGGAGTCCACACCTGAAAATACTGCATACGGTAATAAATTAAACTAAAGGCTTCACTGTATGTGAAAGCTGTCCTCCTTCAAAATTTGATAGAAAACAGTTCACTCTGTTCTATAGATCAGTGATGAGAGTATTATTGTGTTTTGCATCGTTGTCTGGACCGGAAACGCCAAAAAGTGTGATGTACATCAAATAGTCAAAAAAGCTCGCAAGTATGCTGGTGAAATCATATGTTTAACACACTCTTTGATATATTTTGTACAAAAAAGCAGAAAAATATTTTGAAGAATAATATTTGATAGATACACCTTTTCAGTGCGCAGCCATCGTCTTTTGTCAATCATTACAAAAACTGGAAGACGAAGGAAATTACTTGTGCCATATTCAATAAGAATAAAAGATAAAGCCCAATCAGTCAGTTGTGTATACAGGTAAATTAGGCCAATCCTGATTACAAATCTTTTTTGTCCATATATATATATATATATATAGAAAGGAATTTTTAGATGAAATAATTGTTTAACCTATCTTGTGTTATTTATATATATTGGAATTTTTAAGTCGGTGATGCACCTTTTTAATGAGAAATGTGTTTCTGTATTTACACTTACAAACTCATATTTATATTTTTCTTAGTCGCATTTGCATTTTTTTATATCTATGTATAAAATTCTATATCAATATATATTTTAAGCATATGGCTGTACACGAATTTCCTGAAAAGGATGAATAAATTATTATTATTACTTATTCTCTTCATATAATCCGGAATTGGCTTTATTTATTTCCTCAAGCTTAAAGAACAAGTAAAATGAAATCATTCACCTCTGTCAATGAAGTTGAGGCTGATGTGTGTAGGTGATGGAGAGGGACACCAGCTAAAATTTTGCCGACGCGTTTAAACAACTTGTTCATTTTTTACATACTGGGGTTCACAGAGACGGTTGCTATTTGGAAAAAAAGGTGGCTTTATGTAGCAGAAATCCTAAGCTTTTATATTGTCAATATAATTTTAATTTACATTACAACTGCATGAAATGGTTAGTTCAAATTAGTGGTCAAAGGGGCAGTTGCCAATAAAACTGAGTTGGTTTCTTTTTAATTCTATAGGAAATCATGATTCTTGCAATGCTTAGTTTAGTTTTTACATGACTTTATCATCGCATGACTTATCGATTGTTACAATTTGTTTTTATGCCAGCACTATCATGCTCTGTGGTGAAATAACAGTTAGATACATGTTCTTTAATAAAAAAAAGTAATAGCCCTTGCTAAGAGGGAATGATCATATTCCCATAAAACTCGCACACTTACATTCATTTTTCTACATGATCAACAGCTTAAGTTTTTCATTTCTCCCATCAGTTGAGAGTGCTAAGTTCAGGAGGAGGGTTTTTTTCATGGGTTTTCCATTGCTTTTCTGGCATTTCAGCTCTTGGTATTATTGGTAGAGCCAACCTGCCAGCAAAAAGTTCTTTTTGTTCTTTTAAATGCAAGTAGAGTTTTGCAACAGAATTTTCTTTCCTCTTTCATTTATTCTTTAAGAAAACGGGTTACCCATCGAACAGAGACTTAGGTCATGTTCAAATGCTAATAAAGTTTCTTAATCGATACCATATTGTGAGATACAGAAGTTTCATACAATCTGTGTTATTGCTGTCTTCGGTCTGATCCCGGGGGATGGCGACAAAGTGTCTCTTTATTCAGTCCCAGCTCCTTAAAGAGTACACCTTTTTCGTCGGTCAAAAGTCTTGCGTGCCTCTATGACCCTGACCCTAGAGCTATATTAGCGGGAGATTCGTCTCGTAGGCCACTCAAGCCATACATGTCAAAAAGTACAGAGCAGACGAAGAAAACTCACTGGCTCTCACGTGATGCAGTTTCCATTTGTTTGGCTAACATCCCAATTTTGTTAAAAAAAAATAGCTAAAATTGTTACAGAAACTGCAACAAAGTGAAAGTCACCAACACTAAATAATTATGCGAAGCTTAGGAGGACCGACAAAAACCGTACCGTTATAATATTATGTTGCAGGTTTGGAGTTTTGTCGCGTTCCTGAAATCCTGAAGGAATCAAATGGCATAATCCCAACCCCGTTATGTCACATCAGGTGTCCATTTTTAACTATCTCACTCAAAAAACGTGACCGCATATTATGATGGGCATGTTCCCACATAGATAAAACAAGAATTTTAGGTTTTCTTTTTAAGAAAAGATGCTTGGTTGTATTGATAGACTGACTAATACTATTGGCAGTACTAAATAGTAGAAGTAGTAATAGTAGTAGTAGTAGTAGTAGTAGTAGTAGTTGTAGTTGTAGCAGTAGTAGTAGTTGTAGTAGTAGTAGTAGTAGTAGTAGTAGTAGTAGTAGCAGTAGCAACAGTGGTAGTAGTTGTGGCAGTCTTAGCGAGACAACGAATAATCCTATCACACACATCTGATGCCGTTAGAGTATAGAGTTCTATTTTAGATTATTTTACTTTATTTATCAATATACTCGAAGAGGTTTACAACATTCAAATAAAACGCTTTTACGGAGACCATTCAATAAAACATAATCAGTATAAAACCATTGTATACAAATTATATATCAAATTCGTTTAGGTTAGGCCTAGTGATTGGAATAAAACAGATTTGCCGACGTCCAAGAGAGCTCTGACGTCATCTAAGCATAGCCGAAAGAACAGGGTGCACTGTGTAGCTCTTCTTATAAGTTCCCAGTTAAGCCTAGATTGCCATCTAGCAAAGACAAGTTCATTCGCGTACAATTTTTTTTTCAAAATTCAGTGACTGTTTTGGACGACAAGAGAATGATGCTGAAAGAAAAAGGCAAACTGATTATTATGCTAGATAAATAGAGCTAGATAGATTACATGGAGACTTAAAGAAAGAATGACAAATTAGTTTAGGTAAGTCCATTACATTCTTTACAAAAGGAATTTTATCAGCTCTAGTGGACTACCATCAAATCTAAGGCCAATAACTTTGCTGAACTCTTTTAAGAAGATCCTGTCAACTATTGAGCTGAACCGTACTATTAGGCCAAAAACAGAAGTATACCTATCGACCAGTCAAAGCGGATTTAGACCTAACCGTAGCACATCAGACGTAATAATTATGGGCGCACAGGTGGCGAACAGCAAAAGTTAAAAAATATGCAAACCTGGAAATAAACATCACTGGTATTGACATGTCAGCCGCTTTCGACACAATCAATAGAAAAGAACTACAGACAATTTTAAAAGAAATAGTGGAAGAAGACGAGCTGCGCATCTAATCATTCAGTTGCTACTGAGCGAAACCACACTAGATGTCAAAGTGAATGGGTGTACCCAAGAAACCCCTTTTACCACCGATATCGGAACAACACAAGATGACAGTCTAAGCCACAGTTCTTTTCATAATCTACATGTATTTGGAAAATGATCTAAGAGATATCAGGAGTGCCCAGAACAACTGACAGCAGCCAGCTCATTGTATGCCCTCCGAAATAATTTGTGCGGACAACATTGACTTCATAAGAACAGAGGGTATAAACGTCGGGGGTATTGACAAAAAAACACCTCAAAAACGCATTACTTGAACCTCGACAAAACAGAGCATACGTGCGTGAGAAAAGACACCGAAGAATGGAAAATCTCTAAAAAAAAAATGGTTTACTTCTAGGAAGCAAATAGGATATCGAGCGCCGAAAACAACTATCAAATACCGCGCTTCACAAACTAACAATTTGGAACAGGGCAAACAAAACAAAACAGAAAACTAGACTCCAACTTAACAATGCTTTAGTTAAATCGATACTATTAGTAGGCCTATTATACAACTGTGGCACATGGGCTTTGACAAAAACAGCCAAGAACAGACTCGACGCATTCCATAGAAAACAACTCAAAAGAGTCCTTAAAAAATCCAATACCCGACAAAAATTAACATCCAACCTTTCACTTTACAAAAAATGTGGAGAACTTCCTCTATCCCTCCAAGTAATTGAGTCTAGATGGAGAGTGTTTGGACACATATTAAGACGAGATCCATGTATTCCGGCAAACGGAGCAATGCAGTTATATTTTGTAAAAAACAACAAAAGACCAAGGGGTAGACCAATAACAACACTTCCAGTTACTTTAAATAACGACCTCAAACACGTAGTGGGCGAGAAAATGACTTTTACATCACAGAAAGACCTGGATTTAATTCTCCCAACAGCCATCCTGATTTCCTTCCCTATCGGCTTCGTCCTGAGCGCGTCGATTACGCATAGTCTCTGTTAACTCGTGATAAAATTGGTCCACTGACATGCCTCTGAATTAAAATAAAAATTGATGAAATTATAAACCGACGAAGGAATAATCAGTCTAACAGGTCACTATTACACAATTAGATATATACTATTATGTAGGCCTAATTTGGATTGCTATTTTCACTCTCGAGACATAACAGAAACTGGAGTCTCCACAACAAACCAGCATGGATAAGCTTAAGTCTCGTCATGCCCAGACGTAAACTTCTGCTGCTGAGTGCTGACCAACAACAAGGGCCAGTGCCTAAGCCAGTGTCCTTTCTGACCTTTCCTTTTGTACACGAAGCAGAGATCGTTAAAGTGGCCTGAAGTTGTCACTTATTTTATATATCTAGTGACGTTGTGAAAACTTTCCATCCCTCTGACTTGCAGTCTTTGAAACAAAATAAACTTACGTAAAAAAGGATAATTTCATTTTAGTTTTGACACAAGCAAAGAGGAAATTCTGAAGTTTAGCTTAGGCTAGTTTAAATCTAAGAATAAGATCTTTTTTTAGCTTAGTCTAGGCCGAGGCTTAAGCCAATGAGATTATGCAGTCTCCGTCAACACACGTGACACTATGCGCATGCGCTGTTTCAATTATTTCCGAACTGGAACAAGCTTGGTAGCTTAGCTGTAAGGCCGTAATAATGGCTTGGACAGATGTCTGATTAGGAAAGTACGAAAATCTCAGCCATTTCGAATGGATATGTCTCCCAACCGGTGCTATGTAGATATATTTGTTTTGTGTTTTAAAATTTTGAGACAATTTCTGTGATAAAACGTGGGAGAACAACGTTTGATTTGGAGCCCTTCAACAAGCCAAGGTAAATATGGAGTATCGTGCAGAATGTTATATTATTTTGTTTAGAGAGTGTTTTGATGTGAATTTTTTTACTATGTTATTGTTTTTTCGCTCTTGTTAATATTATGACGACTTTGAGTACTGCACTAATGATCTTTATTCATTGGAAATGGTCAGCTAATTTTGCAGCTTATTCTTTTCTATTTTGAGGAAGGCGACGCCATTTTTGTAATTTTGCACAGCACAGCTGCGGCTGGAGGTGGCAAGGCCAAGGCCTCGTTTAGATCTAATCTAGGCCCAGACTAGATTTCTTGATCCGCTCAGTACGTAGTCTAGGCCTACTAACTAAATGAAATCTTACTGCTTGAAGTCGAAGTCTTCGCCATGATTGTTTCGTTTTAGTTAGCAGATACATGTAACCATTATAGGTCTATCTAGATTTCTGGCCAGGCTAAACCCCTTTAGTATCTAGACTCCAGATCTAGAAATCTTGGGCTCCTAGGCGTGTGCATTATGATTAGTATAATCAGATGGATTGCCACACAGGGTTGCCACCTAGAATCTAGATGATAGATCTAGATCTAGATCTCGTAGATTAAGCTTTACGCAGTTTAGACTTTAGGGCCTAAACCTACATCGATCTAGAAATCTAGTACATTTCATAGATCTGATCTAGATGAAAGGGCCGTTGCATATCGCGAGCGCTCGCAAATTGTTTTCCGTTCGCGCTATGCAAAGCTAAATTAGTCACTGTTCACCGCGAGTATCTCCGGAGGTAGTGCGCGGCGAACTAAACAACGCTGATTGGCTGAATTTTCATGGCGCCACTTCCTTTCGAAATGTCAAGATCGAAAGTAGTCCTCTAGGCTTAGGAGACATTTTGCCAATTTTTACTATCATTAAATTTATGTATCTAAAGCGGCTTAATGAACAAGTTAAAAAAAAAAAGCAGTCTTTTATTGATTGGGCCCAATTATTTTGTTAGGAATGTTAGTTGCTTCCATTTTAAAAGGGGGTTCGCCATTTTAAAAAAAGATGGCGGCCATCTCTAAATAGATGGTGGCCATTTTAAAAAAGATGGCGGCTATCTTTAAATAGGTGGCCGCCATTTTAAAAAGCGTTCGCTGAAAAGAGCGTTGCATAAGGAGGAGAGCGCTCGCGGCGAACCATTTGCTTGCTCTTAGTGAGCGCTCGCGCTATGCAACGGCCCTCTAGTTTAGTCTCTAGATCTAGATCTAGGGTTATGATACTAATCACTAGTATAGTATAAGCCTAGATCTAATAAGAAATCCTGTCTGATTTTTAGAAATAAAGCGAAAGGGTCTTACTTGTACAAGAAGATGAATTCTTGTGAAAAATAATTAGGCCTACTGTCGAAATGAAGAGTAAAGAAAAGTCATTTTTAATCAAGATAGGCCTAGATCTAGATCTATAGGCCTCTAATCTAGATCTAGAATCTAGTGGTGCCCTGCCCCGGTATTCTGTTCAAGTAATTATTTCCCAAGCAAGTTTGTCGTTGATTTAGGCCTAGGCCTATAGATCTAGTGGATTAAGTTAGTTTCGAGGAATTCCAGAGAAAGTTAAAAAATAAGTCAGATTGTAATCGTGTAATGTGGGACAAAGACCTGTTGTCAGGGCTTTGTGCTTGCGTAAAATTTAACTTGAATTCTATTCTTTTTCGTTAGTCCTATGACAGAAACATAAAGCCTACAAGCTTTAGGCCCTTTTCGTGAGAATTAGGACATGACATTTTGATAAATAAACTTATGATAGGAAAGACTTCCATACCGACGCGCCAGTAAAAGTAACGAAATGAAGGAAGTCTGTTTACAAAATGGCGTCACATATACACTTGCGTTGTCCCGAGTGGTGAAAGAAAATTCCATTTATATAAAAATACAACGTACTAGACCAATGTCAAGTGAATATTCATCCATTAACATTGAATTAGTCATATTGTAGCAGGTAACAAGTTTATCTAGTGCTTTAAATTAATTTCAAAGTGGTGCGTCGGTATGGAAGTGATTCCTTATGATCAGTTTAAATTTACCACTAGACTAGAAATCTTGGTGCTTTTTCGTTTGTTCCCACCCCAACACTTGATGAGTTAAAAAAATAGGCCTAACACAATATAATCAGGGCAGTCAAATTTTTAAGTATCGTTAAGTATCATAATAAAAATTAAAGGTTTTTGTCTAGAATCAAATCAATTTCCCAATTAATAAGTGTCAAATATTTTGAGCTGGACCATCAAGTATAAGTTAATAGTATAAGGGCAAAAACAACGGGTGGGAACAAACAAAAAAAAGCTCCGTAATCTTTTGGTAAAACATTGTACAAGTGGTGAAGAATATTCAATTCTAAATCTTAACATTAATCTAGATTTTGAGTTAGCGCACCACAAAACAAAGTGAGAGCATGATTGGAGACAAAAAAAGCAAAGGCCTCGATTTATATGTTTGTTTATGTTAAAACTATAGCATTAATCGTATACTTTTTTCTTAGCAAAATATGTCCAAAACCATATTCTAAACTAACGATGGCGTAGTTTGCTTAGGACCTGATACTAGTAGGTCTATATACCTAGATTTAGGCCTAGGTATAGGTTTTCATCAGTCTGGGCACAACGGAGATTTAAAAAAATTTCTTTATTCAAGCAGTGTCTAACTCCAGCAAAAAAAACCCCTTGCACAAAAACCTACCCGCCGGGCGATCAGTCTATGTCGGAGCTGGCAATAAGGGTGCGAGACTGAATCCTACCTTCCTCGAAGACCACATTATGTAGGCCTACAGTGCTTAATTGATGGTCGCATACGCCTTTGTTTGTCACCATAATTTATTTAGAACCAGTGTATTTCATTACCAAAACAAAAAAAGGGCACAGCAAAAACTGCTGTGGTTTATTCACTAATTTAGATAACATCTTGGCAAAATGCTGCAGTTTATTTCAACTTCAAGCTCTGAAATACTGACCGGTCTAAACCTGCCTTTGTAACTTTGTTAATTAGGCTTCCTATAACGACCTATTGATCCAGCTCTTTCTTACAAATTCAATGAAGAAGAATTTTGTCAAACTATTTCAGTATAGCAGTTTGACTACAGATTGCTTCTCTAACCTCGGAACCTTTCATGTATGATTTGTTCTTTGCCTGATAGTCAGACTCCTTGTCCAGGAAGTTTCTGAAACACCATGTCAATAAAAAACAAAATTTACCGCTCTAATCTTGTATTTCAATTTAATTTTATCATTTCAGCTAATATCCAGAGTTCTTTCATTGGACTGCAATCCTCTATTAGTTCAGAAATTCTGTTTGGTGAGTAGGTTTTCTTTAAATCAACTTCTAATCTGTTTATCATGACAAATCATGAAATCTAAGTTGGTAGTGAAGTCCTCTTGAGATAATCTTGCTGAAAATAGATTCTATGTGAATAAGCTTTTTTTACATCTATTTTTTCCATAAACCTTCCCAAAAAAAATAAAGAAAACAGTTTAATTATGCTATATTTATGCTCCACAATTCCTTCATTCCAAAACCCTGCTGAGTATAAACGTCACATCAAGAATATTTAAGAATGTGCTTTATGGTATTAGTGTGGACATGGTTATATTGTTCAAATACAACTGGCCTGTTAAGGAAATAGATCTCTATTTTGAATTTTCATGTATGGGAGTCATTATGATTACATTTAAATGCCAGATTGAAACAAAATATAATGATCGCTAAAAAATATATGACAAAGACAGACATCCTCTTTATTATGTCAATGACCTTGAAACATGAAACATGCAAAGTATATAATTTCTATCTGAATAAATTTAAGATAAACTTTCATTCACCCTTTCACGTTTTTACTGGCCCAAACAGACCAAATTTGACCTACGACCTCCGATATATCCTGGCCCAAACCAGCCGTATTTGTCAACCTTCGTGACATTTCACGCCACCTGTACCCGGCTGTGACATTTTAGTGAAACACACAAAAAAAATTAACTAAAAAAATCTTAAAAAATAAAGTTGAAATGTTTTTACACAGTCCACTCCATATTAGCAGCAGTGTCAGATTTTGATTTTTTTTTTAACATTGGATTTCCAAATCTCTTTCTAGTTTTAATTCTAATTTCTATGTTGCTTGTGAGACAAATGTTACTGTAACTGTAAGTAAATATTTTATATTTTTAAAACCTTCTTTTTAAGTAGAAGAGCCGCCGTACAAATAAAAAACTGAAAAGAATCTGATTTTCACTAAATAAGTAAATGTATGCTACAGTTTTACCATTAAATACCATTTTTAAAGTCTTTTCACTTGCATGATCTTTTTCCTAAATTATGGGTTTTTCTTTCACAAGTTATGCATACCAATAGGGTGCTGTCATTCATGACTGTCCTTTTTCTTGAATAGTCATTTTATGGCATGTAATTAGTTATGGTGGAGCCTTTCCTTTTGTGTTTTTCTCATCTTTAAGCTTTCATAGCGCTGTATTCAAAATGTAATTATGTAATATGAGTTCATCAGAGTATCTTGAGTTAAACATAAGCCTTAACTCAATGGAGACGCGCAGTTTTGTCCCCTGCGGCTGAGTTTTTTTCACCATTTAAACAAATTTGTCATCCAAAATATTTTTTTGCCCATGAAAATTTAGCTTTTGTTCTTTGTGAGACAGAAAAGTAAAGTTCATGTAATAAGTGTTTTTTTTTTTTTTTTAATTTTTTTTAGAAAACTCTCAGAATTACAAAAAAAAAAATCATCATCTAGATCTAGCTTGAGGTCAAATGTTGATCTGCTTGTAGCAGGAAGAGGGGCTCCACCAGAACTAGATCTGACTCAGTGTCTGTGATTTCCTTTTCCTCATCCTCACTAGACGTGAATTTCTCTCTCTCAGCAATTTTTGTTGGTTAATTTACAAATTTTGACCCTCTAATTGGAGTTAGCTAAAAAATTCATATTAAATTATATTTTATCAATCCACGGTCAAAGGGAACTAAATTGTAAATGCAGTACAGAAATAGATGAAGAATAATCTAATCCCAATTCCACACTATTGACAGTAAAAAGAAAAAAATGCCAAAGTCTAACGCTTATATATGAACGGAGCGTCTCCAATGAGTTAATGGATAAGCTTGATCAAATGATTTAGCTGAGCATTGGTTTTTTATGCGCTGCTAGATATTGGCAGTGAAAAGAATTAAGAATAGTTTAGAAAAAAGAAAGAAAGGCTGTCACTTTTCTGACAATTGCCATGGAACGAAGTACATTCAATCTTAATTTATTTTAACCTAGATGGGCACTAGAATCAAACAATAGCAATCTGCCATGTATCAGAAATCATATTTTTCTGGTTATGGCATGTGACTTGTTATGTAAACTGCTGAGCTTGTGTGCAAGAGTTAGAGAGGATTCACTTTCCAAAGAAAATGGCGCCGAGATTTGAAGATTTTTCATATAGCATACTGTTACTCTCATAATATTGTTTTCCAGGTAGACCTTGGGTTTATTCATGATCAAAGCTGGAATGTGAATCCTGCAAGGGATGAGATAGGGGGGTAGAATGAGGGATGAAGAAAGTTCTGGCAAACGATAAGGCATAAGTTACTGCTCACATTGCCTAAAAATTGTTGCCATCACATTGGACGATTGGTGTAAAACTCTGCTTATCATCTTTGAAACAGTTAGTCTAACATGCTAGAGCCGCCAAACTTCAAAGGTAGAAAGTTAGAGCATTAGGTTCATGCCTCTATAGATTCTAAAACAATTTGCTGGCAAAATTCTTATCTCTATTGTTTTGCTTGACATTGGTTTGGGCAAAAGATAAATCTGCAAAACTTAAAGCCTGTCAATCTTGAAAGTTTAGATTTTGTATTGTAAACAATTTATTTGTACTTTCAGATCTCGATCATCGTTCAGTAATTGAGGCATATGTATCTTTTCCAGTGCTAAAAGATGCAGCAGCAAGGTAAGCAGAAATTTCATTTGTCCTTTTTCTATTGAGCCTTAGGTTGCACTTTAACTTTTTCATGGTTGGTTCTGGAAGCTAATAAGTAAATCATTTTGAATGTATATGAGCATGACAGGGCCTATATATTGAGAAAACCTTTATATTTAGCTGTTGGGTCCTCATTTCAACTGTCCTTTCTGTTCTCAGTAATGAATCGCAACATGTCATCTGACATGGGCTGGGGCATTGGAGAAGGAGGAGGTTGGGGCCAACAAAGTTCTGCCCCAGGTAGTGGATCATGGACATCCACAGCCAGTGAGTTTTCTGTTCGGACAGGCATGGGGTTTTGATAGCAAGCTCAGACTGTTAAAAAAGAAGCCATTACAGTATCTTTATCAAGGGGGATTGGGGACTGAAAATAGGTTTTAAAAGTGTGATCACTGACAATGGTTATTTTCTTGTTTTGAAGTCTCTTAGTCTCATGCAATTTGATTAATATTTCCAATTCCAGAACATCTAAAAAAAAACCCCAACAATTTTTGTTTTCAAGCCTTGGGTAAACTAATCGGTGATAGAATACTTTAATGATGTATTCCTTTAATATTCATAATAATTATAAAGCTGCCAGATCCAATGAATGAGTGCATGATAATTAGTTTTAAATTTGTTTTGAAGTGTCTTTTCTATTTTCACAAGCAGCAGGCATCTGTATTACTTTGAGACATACTCACATAATATTAACTGTTGATAGGTGTAAAGAAAAGTAGGAAAGTTTATATATCTTTGGATGTTTTTTTTTTTTTAAACTTAATGTCTCACAACCAGTCCAAATGAGTCACCGTTGTGTGTACGAAATGCTAATTAAAAAAAAAGGTCTTGTCACATGAGTCACTGTTGGTTGTCAAATAAGGTGAAATCAAAAGTTTCCTCTTTCTAAATATTTTGAACCAGCAGAATTATTTATTCCATGCAGTTTTTCTGAGTATCAGACAGATGTACAGTTCAAAATAGCAAGGCAGTTTAATATGAAAGTTGCAACTTAGGCCTTCGTTGCAAGACAAATGTTTAAAATCAATATTAAATGAAAAAAACTGGACATTTGGAGTAAAATCGAAAAGAATCAACTATGTCAAGTCAATTACAATAATTGTTAGCATGATTTTTTAATTTGATGGGTTTCTCTCAATCTTTCCCCTCCTTGTGCCTCTTCTGGGACACCCTCATAAAATTTGTGGTGATAATTTTTTTAAACATACTAGTTCAAGATTTAAAAACCCGAATTCTATTTCAAACAGCGGTATATGACTTTGCCTAACATGCATTTTTTAAAATAACATCCAAATTTCTCTGACTGACAGAAGAAATAAGTTTTATTGCAACAGCGTGGTTTGATAAATTATTTTCCTTTACAATTTATTTGAGTGATAGTTTTTTTTTGGTCTATGGTGTAGGCTTCAATGTGACTTACATATGATAATTAATCATTCAAGTGTATCCTTTGAAGACACTTTCATTCATAAGTTTCAAGTTACTTTAATGTGAACTTGCCAACCTTGAACTAAGTGTTGGCAATCACGTTGTAACACAATTGTCCATTCTTTGTTTTAAAGATAGTGTATCACACTTTCTATCTCATCCTCTAATGAAATATTTTTCATCTGGAATGTTATTTCATTGATGAAAAAAATACAGTTGCAGGGTTCTTGTATTTGGCTGATTTCCATTAAAGTGGTAACCACCAATAACAAAGTCTGATAATTTTAATGTATCATGATTTGAAGTTTTATGAGTCTGAAGTTTCTTTTTGAAGTTTTTCTTCTTTGTCATTGTTACAAATGAACTCATAATTCAACTCTTTTAAATCAAAGCTTCTATTGAGCTTGTGGAAAACTTTCCTTCTGTTCCCAAAGCCTATAAATGTCTTATGATAAACAGTCATCAAGCCAAGGTGTCATCTCTATCCCTCAGGTATCTTTGTCCCATAGCATTTCTGTTTATGTGTTGAAGAGTCAGTTGAGTTAAGGAGGTGCATATTTTTACTTGTAATAGAATTTTAGTTAAACTAAAAGAGCAGAAAATAATCTTGAATTAAATAAACCCAATGTAATTCTTATCTTCCTAATTTGAAGTAGTTTTTCTTTATTTCTAAAGGTTATTGGATTTCCTCTAAAATGTCTTTTTTACTATCCGGTTAAAGCTCTTTTGCTCGAAATTGAAGAATGTAAATTTTCCTTGTATTTGCTTTTAATTTTGTGTTGTCAACTTCCCTCAAGCTGTTAAGATTATTTTATGCCCTGAAATCTGATTGTGAAATGTCAGTTCTCATATAAGTCTGTTCTAAATTAATTGTTTTTTGATGTTTAAATATATTTCTAAAATCTCCTGGCAATGGTCAAGCTGTATAAGTGTCTAACTGCGGCATAATTTATAAAACACTATCATAATACAAAGCACAAATTTAATATAAGTGTAGGGATGCCAGTTTTCAGTTATTTTCTGGGTTTTTTTTTTAAAAAGCCTGAGAAACTGAATGAGCAAATGAAATCTGCACAAGATTGGCTACATTAACAATGATAGTACAGTAACCCTGAAATGCATATTTTTTGTTTATTTATGCAGGCAAGAGGTGCCAGGATTTTGAGTTATTCTCAGAAAACTTAGTGGCATCCCTGTATTTGGGACATAAAAGGCACATTTAAAGTTCAAGAATCT
>BMAT01002135.1:460446-479977 GCA_019649035.1 Elysia marginata | reverse complement strand
CTCTTATGTCCCCCTTTTGTGTGCCAAACTTTGGGAACTGCTCATATGGTTATATAGGAAGGAGATAAGTGTACACTCTGTGGATGAGAAAGTCACTTGCAAAAAATATTTTCAGGATGAATCAGGAAAAAGACCTTATCTAAAAGTTTTTATAAAGGGAATTCCATGGGGCACTTTTATTTATTATTTTGACCAAATTCTGGGAAATTTTCAATTTATAACATTATACCCATAATTGTTATCATTTTATTGGGAATTTAATGACCTTTCTAAAAAATGTAAAAGAGATATCGTATATCGGCATTGAAAGTTACCTCCCCTGATGCTCACCAACTACTCAGTACGTGCAGACAATCAGCCTAGTGGACCTCTAAGATTGAGTACTATTTTCACTTTAAAATCTTAAACCATTGTGAGGTCAATATATTCTAGTGCCAAAAGTATTGAATTATTATTCGCTTTTGTCCAAAAACCTACATTTATAACAAGGGAAGAAATTTCTTTCATAAAAACCGAAAAACCAATTAAAATGGCAAAAATATTTTTCTGAGAATGTATACAATGTTAGTTGAAAAATAAGTAAGGCTACTGTTGGGTAAATGAAATATTCTGTAACTTTCAATTTTATGCATGGGGCTGCGATACAATGCTGTTCATAAATTTTGCAATCTGGTTACTCCTCTGCAATGCAAAATGGCTTTGAAGGGCTGGTGAAGTGAAATTGCAAATAAAACTGATGATCTATAATGCCATCATCTGCGCCTGAAATAAGTTAGAGGATTGATTTTACCCTACAAGTTCCCACAAAAAGTAATCAATGTGAAGTAGGAAAACACGACTGTGCCCTTAAATTTAGGTCTTTAAATAAACAACACAAACATCAACCAAGTTTATGCTTTACATGGTTCTTTATTACAACGCAAATCAAACACAAAACAAACTGGGTAAAAATAATGCATAGCTTTTAAGAAAAAGGCAAAACAAATTTTGCTAAGCTCCAAAAGCCGTTTTCATGGAATCCGCCCAAGTGAATAACCTTTTAAATATCAAGAACTTGTTTAGTCATCAATTTGCTGTTGTGCAATTAATACGGAGAAAAAAGATAGTCATTTCTTATTAATCAACATATTTTGGGTTGGCAGCTTCTTTTTGTGGCCTCCTCATAACTCTGTTGTCCATACAGACATTTTATTTATAACAGATTTTTGTCTTGACTTCTGTCATGCTTTGTAAAAAGCTGAAATAGGTGTTTTCAAAGTTCTGAAGGCAGTTAATATAATTTGGCAGCTCTTTTGTGCATTATACAGCTCTTCTATGTGTGGTTCTACTTGCATGCTGTATTTATATAGAACAAAAATCTTTTTTGTTTTTGGTTGATGATATAATTAGAAAAGCTTGGTGGGAAAAAAAAAGATTTTGTGTATGGAAAGCTGGGAAAACCATCCACATGTGTCCAACTGTGTATTCTCAAATAACTGTGTAGTGATATTATACTTTTTTTTAAGGTGTGAAGGTAGCCTATAATTAAGGTTAGAAATTAAGAAAAGCTGTTGCGTGTAATGACAATTTTTTTTTTTTTGCATCTATTCAATTTTCAGAAGGAAGAAGCCCAGAATGCTCTGATAACAAACAACATGAATCTAGAAATGGCCATAAGTAAGTAAAATTTAGTTGTCTACCTAATAAGTCATAAATTGCTGCCCACCACAATATGTCAGTGATCTTTTTCGCTTTTATTGCCCCTATAAGCTTTGTGGAAATGACATCTTTGATGGATGGTATTGATTTAGGGAACTTTTTTTTGACAGACCTGCATATTTGTACCAATTAAATGAATCGAGACCAATTTTCACAGTTAAAATGTTGTTCAGGGATGCCATTTTTGGGCTAAAGCCAGCAATGCAGTATTTTTTGTGATCTGTTTTCTGCATTTCTGTGAGAAGTAGCAAATTTTACGTTTCTTTTAAAAATTCTGCAAAGAATCAAAAGTCAGTCTAAAGATCTGGGGTGCCAAACTTATAGCTGAGCGAAGAGTTGCTGGTTTTGTTTGAGAATCACGACTCAAGTCCACTCAAAATGACATGAGAAGAATCCCCTCTGCTGTTTCATAACTATTTAGACATGTTCATTCTCACTTCTTTTCAGTATATATCAATCTCAGCGATTGTTTTGAATGAACCTATTTTCACCGAATATCTATGATTTTTTAATGATGGTTTCCAGATATTACATTTAAAGGTACTGATTGTTCTGATGTGACGAGCGGTTACTGTTTCTCTTCCTATATGTTTTTTTTTGTTGAAAGGAAAAAAGAGCGGCACTAGTCATTTGCCCTTGGCTTAACAAACGCTTGCACACACACACGAGCATGGTGCAGGTTTCTTATTTTGGTAGCCTAGGGTGAGAAAGGTCTATTTGTTGGATGTGTCCTTGGCCTTCCACATTAGCCTCTCATAAGGCCTAAAATATACAAGTTGGACAATCTGTACAATCGGATGTATGTATAAAACTTAGTGAACTGCCAAATTGATAATTTAGCTGGTACCACGCCAATGCTGTCATCTCTATGGGGTCATTTGTATCAAATGCCACCAGCATAATGATGACACAATGTCTAAGCCTGCTTCTGTAGTAGGCAACCTTTGAAGCTAACTGGCCTGTTAAAATTAAAAATACAAAAATTAACCTCAAATGGCTATTTGTGCTAGTTGTTGCAGAATTGTCGACCAGTATTGTTTCATTATTTTAGTGTCAGAGTACTCAATTGCGAATCCAGCCCCAGAAACACACTTTCTCTCCCTCCCCTTGACGTTTCTACTCCATTTCTACTTATGGCTTTATCATACCTGCTCCTCCCTCATCTGATCGTCTGTGATAATATATCCTTTACCTTCCATTTCAGTTGGACAAACATGCACTTCCTCTCTGCCCCTCCTTTTCTGTAATTCTCATTTTGATTAGAAATTAGAAGGCAACGGTATGACATTGACAATGGCATTACCCATTCCATTATTTTCTTAAAACGCTTTCCTTATGTAACACTTCTCTTTTATTTGTGTTCCAATGTGAACACTCTTGAAAGTTGCTGTGTTATATTTTTTGCTTTTCTTTGCCAAGCATCATGGCCATAAAATTCCAATTTCTTTAACACATTCCCCAATTCTCCTTTGATTCCTTTTTTGTCTTTTTATACAGTAAGTCACGTGGTTATATCTTGTAAACCATTGAACATTTTTTTAATGTTTTTAAATTGGTTTTTCTTTTACTTTTATAAATCACAGATGACCTGAAGTCAAGTGGTGGTGGCTTGGTTAGGAAAGACATTGACCTGGATGTCTTCCAAACCAATGGTACACAGTCAAGAATGCCTTACATGTCTAAAGGGGGACTTGGCCCTGAGGAAATGTCGGACTTCCGCCCAGACCAAGTGCCTAGCTTCAAAAACATGCAAAATACTCCTTTTCCAAATGCTCACATTCAAAATCAACCTTACTTGCAAAATAACACTAGTCTGCCTCCGTCTAGTCTAACGCAGAATAACTCCAGTATTAATTCCAGCCTCCACCAGCAAAAGCTGATGCAAAAAATGCAACAGCAACAGCAGCAACAAACACCTGTGGGTGGTTTGGTCTCTCGTGGCCAGATGCCCCCAGTAGGCAGCAGCGGTGCTACCAATTCTGTCCCGCCTTTCCAAAATGAGCAAGTTATGGCTCAATTAAAACAAGCTGTGAAAAATGGTTACATTTCATGGCAGCTTCTAAACTACCCTCTTCCTCACAACATCTTGGTCCTGCTGCAGAATCTGCTGCACTTGCAGGCTGCTTTGCAAGGTGCTTTTAATAAACAACAACAGATGATTCAACAAGCCCGAGCTACTGGCAAGCGTTCTAACCCACCTATTGATCCCTCCATTGCCAACATCCAACAGCAGATTTTGGTTGTTCAAAAGCAGATACAGCAAGAGCAGATTCATTTGTTTAGTCAGAAGCCAATGGGTGTTTCTGGGCCACAGTCTGGCATGATGACCCCACAGCTGGGTCAACAGCCAGCTGCTAACATGGTGGATAATCTAGAAGCCCTGAGCTCTGACCTAGCCAGTGTTTCCCTTCAGCCTCAGTCTCGTCTTGCCACCCAGTGGAAGTCTCAGGACATGCCAGTGTCATCAATGGGCGATGGGCTGAGTCAAGGAGCAGGCCCAGGCATCTTAAGCAGCAACAGCTCAGAGGAGAAAAATGATGCTGGCAAAGGAGGATTTCAGCCACCATCTCCCAATCTAAACCTTATTCCTGGTGGTCTAGGTATGACAGGTGACAGGACATGGTCAAGTGTACCAAGTACCTCAGGACCTGGGAACTGGCCCATGTCCTCAAGTGAGACCACCATTGCTCAAAATGACTCCAAGGCTGTCAATTCATCTACTTCGGCTGCCTTCTCTGATGTCATTCCTGAATTTATTCCTGGCAAGCCTTGGCAAGGGCTTACAAGGAATGTTGAAGATGATCCTCATGTTACCCCAGGAAGCATCCAGATGCAACGCTCACTGAGTGTGAATCGTGTGCATGATGAATCTCTGAATAATTTGGATGGTCACAAGCTAGGCACTGTCAATTCTTGGAATAGTTCTGGTATGAAAGGCGATAACAGCTTGGGTCTAAGCCAGCTTGGAAGCCGTCCTCCACCAAGCATGGCTCCTGGCAAACCGATTGGAAGCCAAAATTGGCAGCCTAATCCTATCAACCGTCAGACCTCCTGGGCAGGCAGGTCTGGAAACTCAGCATTTACTCAAGGTAAGAGTAAATTGCACTAATACCGTTTGTAAAGGGAAAAAAAGTCACATTTGCCCTTGCTTTTTTTTTTTGCACTTTTCAATTTTAAGATCTTAAAATATTTGAGATGATATATTTTACTCTTTTAAAATAAAAATTGGTCAAAATTATTCAATTTGTTACATGATCATTATTTATTGCAGACAATGAAAAAGAACCAAATCTAAAAAGGAATCAATCAAGGGCTTTGGTGTATCCAAGTGATGTAGATAAAAATGATTTGTGATTCAAATCTGGAGAAGAGGGGATGGCAAAATGATTTTCTCTTGTGTTTTACATATTGCATATTCCTTTTCATTTTGAAGTCAAAATATGATCTATTTATCTTCAGTGGGTTCAAACTGGAACGACAACCGGTCACTTTCAAGCAGTTGGATAATTCTTAAGAACCTAAGCCATGGGGTAAGCTCATTAGATTTTTCATCAGTGGATAAGGTATTTTACCTGTTATAGTAAGCAAAATGTCTTTTGTTTTATAAAGAAAATTACAAGTAGCGAGTTTTGGTTTGTTTCAGTATCACAATTGATTGTCTAGCATCAATTTTTTTTTTTGGGGGGGGGGACTGAAATTTATAAAATCTTATATAAAAAATTATGAAAGGTGTTACCTTTTCTCTCTCTGCAGTTACTATTTTTTGTAGAATTCTGTGATAAAGGCCAATAAACCCAGCCAGAAAAACAGCTGGCGCCTCTATATGACTGGTCAAACTCTACATATTTTTTGTGAAAATTGAGGGGAAAAAAAAAACAACAAAATTTGAGAGATTCATAACTTAGCTAATGCACTTAAGTTCAAATCCAGGTATATGAAATCCAAGTGAAATGTAGATGTCGCAAATGTAGGGTTTGCTCTATTAAAAAGGCTGTTACTTAGCAATCAAGGAAATTTCACACAAAGATTTTAAGTATCACAAATTTCAGAATAGTTAACTACTTAAACCTGGACATTTTTATGCACTTTAAAAAAATTCCAAACAGAAAAGTATTTGCCCATTTAATATATCTTTACCACATGTATATATATCAATATTTTAACTTGAGAACAAAAAAAAAAAAAAGATCTCCCTTTGTTCATTTATTTTTCTAAACCTTCAAATTGCAACTCACTTAAAGGCTGCAATGAAGGGAAATTCCTATTTTTCAGGGACGTCAAATTTCAGGTTTTTCTTTTATTTCAAGTTTTTTCATCCATTTATTGTTTATTGCACAACATGTGTCTATGCTATTTTCTTATGAAACATGCAATGCTAGGCTCATTTTCAGATTTGGCATCCCTGATTTTTAGAACCAGTACCTAGGGAAATTATGGCGGAAAAAGTTAATATGTAACCAGCCCTGCTACTCCTTAAAATGAAAAATCAGTATTCAGGGTTAAAAAATCAGTATTCAGGGTTAAAAAAATCAGTATTCTAGGTTAAAAATCTGCATATGTACAGGAAATAAAAAAACTATGACACTTTTTTATTAAGTGTACCAGCACTTCAACTCTGTCATGCAGAAACGAAAAACAGTATATGCAGTGTAAACCATATGAGGAATACTGCATTTTGTCTAGCATGAAAAAATCAGTATCTCTTATATGGTGTCGCTGCAGATACTGCTTTTCGTTTGTCCACAGCAAAATTATAATGTGACTGTCGTAATTTAAATTCTTTAAAAAAAATGAAAAATGTATATGGGTAAAAGAAAACTGCCATGCTCAAAGTAATAATGCAATAGGCTTACTGTAAAATATTTTGTAACGCACTAATAACATAGTTTCCAGATTATCAAAAAAAATTTTTTTTTACAAAAAACTGGGAAATAAACTCTGAAGTTTGGCTCATCAGGTGGTGTTTACCAAGCAGTAAAAAATCAGTATTTTGAAATAAAAATCAGAAAATGGATTACTATTTTGGCCTTAAAACCAGTACAATACTGATTTAGTTTGTATGAATGGTTAAATAACCATTAATGGTTTGATATGTTGGTTTGTGGAAATATCTGAATACTATCAATGTTAAGCTTTCATAAGAAACGTCAGTGTTTCCTCAATTAAATTGAATGCGTTTGGTCTTGTTTTTTTTTCAGTTGAATTCAAGCACTGTGCGAAGTCTGTGTAGCCAGTATGGCCCAGTTAACAACTTTTATCCAGTCCCTCACCAACAGTTGGCTCTTATTCAGTTTAGCACACGTGAGGCTGCTTTTGCTGCTGTCGCAGGGCTTAACAAAATATGCATAATGGATTCAAGCATCTCTGCTGAAATCATAGGAGAGGCAGATGCACAGCGACTGACAGCGCAGATTCCACCACCCCAGCCTACTGCAGCTCCACCTATGAATTCTAGTCCTTGGTCCCAAGCCCCACCAGCAGCACCTTTTCCAACTGGTGGAGGACGCATGGCTGATCCTTGGGCAAACTCTGTCTTTGGTACACAATCTTTCTCTAGGGGAAATGATTTCTGGGAAATGTCAGACCATAACTCCAACCTTAACAACATTCTTGGTGGCGAAACAATGTAAGCTGTTTAAGATGATTCTCACAAATTATTTGGCAAATGCTAAAAATTTATAACTCATTACTTTTTTTTGTATACTCATGTCGTACCCCTAAATAATGCTCTCAATGAATCGGGGTTGGGGTTTGTTGAATTAAATTTTATGTGCTCTAAAATGTTAATGCCTTTTGTGATCTCTCGAAGTATATTTTTTATGTATGTGGGTTGGGTAAAAGTTTATTGATTCCGCATTAAGCTGTCATTATGCTTAAAATGTGTTCCATTTGCTCTTTTTTCCTAAGCTGTATTTTTACTTAGAATATACAGGCAAATACGATGGTGCTCACAACGACGAGCCCTGTATGATTTGCATTTTCTCCTCAGTAATATGTTTAACCTATTTGTAAATTTGAAATGTGTAATGATGCAATTTAACTTAATATAACTATAAAACTCGTATATGTACTTAGTGTCAAGGATCCTAGTCTTTCAGAATTCCTGTGGTCTTATGTGGTGATGGGATGGCCACCCCCTACACAGTACTTGACTAGAGCCTTTACAAGTTTTTATTATCAGATTGTCTATGTTAAATTTATGAAAACGCATTCTTATGTTGTAAACAAACATTTCAGATATTATTGCCTCCCAAGTTTGATTGTATGAACTCTCAATCCAGTAACTTATGTGTCAATGTTATTTGTTGTTGATTGAATTTACAAAAAAAAAAAAATTAAAAAAAAAAAAAAAAGAGAGGGAGACAATTCAAGTATACCAAATGTTTAGTGTCAAAACTTTTTATGATAAATGGCACATTGTGCATGTGCACAATAATGAAACAATTGCAATTTTTCATGAATAATCATATGCCAGAGGCATATTTTTGTTACTGTGTTTGAACCATAAATTGTTTTATACATTACTAAAAAAAAAAAAAAAAATGCGTGGACACCCTCGCTTTAAATTCTCAACCGGCAGGATGCCTGTTAGCTGTGATACCCTGTCTCAGTGTGCCTGTTTTGTTTTAAATATTTGCTTGTTAAATGACCAAAATATTGCACATGTCGGTACTACTGCTTCCAAAGGCCCAGAGTATGACCCCAGTAAGTTCCACAACTGCCTGAAGGACTTACCTCATGTATGCAACATCTCTCTCGTTCATATGTTAAGGGTTTGTTATTGTAAAGAACTAACTGCTGCATTTAGAATTTAGTGAAACTTAATAATAACCCAATTGGTAAACAAAGGAGGCATTTAATTGACCAATGATTATTCACTTAGCCACAAAATTTCTGAGATAATGCTGGAAACGCAAAGTATCAAAAATATTTTTTCAAAGCATGAAAAATCTCCAAGAACGTGATATTTTGTATTTATTTTTTTGTACAAATAAGTCATATCGTCCATAAGAATACTTTGCCTGATATTGTTTTGTCTCAGCAATTTGCCATAAAATTACAAAAATTCATAAAACTACCAGTCAAGCAAATCAAATTTTTTTTCTTCCTTCGTTTTTTTTTTAACCTCTGATGTTACAAATGAACTGCTTGTTGATCTTACTTTATTTTATACCATATGATGTTGAATATTTAAGATCAACAAATTTTTGCTGAAGTAATGCTACCAATGACATGATACTTATGGCCTTTCCCATTGCTTATGTTATGCTTTTGTGACTTTGGCGTACGTGTATTTAAAAACTGTAAATCAATTGCATATTCCAAAGACTGGTCTTCTTTCAATGGTTTTAGGGCTACCTATGAACATAGTTGTTTAAAGATTTATTTTATGTAATAGTCAAAAAGTTTCTCTTGTTGTTAATGCGCCATCATATGTTGGTTCGTGCTCGCTAGAGCTCGGTGATCAATCCATGCAGTGTTCCAATGAGTATTATTTTTTCTAGTTAAAACAACATTTCACTCTCATTTCTATAACTGCCTTTCAACAGTTTCTGCAATTCTATGACCACTTATATGACAGCATATAAGTATTCCTAATGTATTGTAGTACTATGTTTGCCTTATAAATTTAAATACATGTCTGTCCGAGTTTAAAGGAAATGGAGCAAATCTACTTAAGCCATTCTAAACCAATTGATTGGGGAAACAATAATATTAAAAAATTAATTTTTTCAGTGGCATGATCAGTTAGTGGATATGACATAAAAACATATCATTAAAGAAATCCAAGGGTATTTTTCTCTACAATCAATAGAATCATGTTTTACACAACTTCAATAATTTCACAAAGCCATTTCATCTAATATGTATTTCTGTTTTCTTCCCATTTCTGATAGATCTGTAATTTTGTTTTAAGTATAACATTTGTTTTCTTGATATACATATTCTTCTTGTTTATATAAGTTATTTAAAAAAAATCAACCACATTTATACAATCAAGGATTGATGCAAAATACTAGTATTTATAGATTCTATTCTCTCTGATTGTATCTTTTAGAAGGCATAGTTTTCTAATTTGTGATTTGAGTCCCATTTCTGGTTGTTTTTTTTTTTGTTGTTGTATGATGAACAAAATGGAGAATGTCCATAGCTATTGTGGTGTATTGCTTAATGTTCATGTTATGGCAGGAATGTCTTTAATGTAATTTGACTGCTCAATAAATTATGTAAATTATGGTGCAATGTTTTCCATGTTTTGATAATCATTTTTCTTGTTTGCCCAAATTTTTATTTCATGTCTATGCAGATTTCATGAGCTTCTCAAGAGTGTTAAGAAGCTGTGCTGAAATTCAAACATCTAAAAAATATCTTATTCCTATTGTTATGTCATCAAAAACTTTTAAAATTTGTAATAGACAAAAATGCTCACGTATGTATTGAAAATAAAGGGTTTGGTCCATTTTGTAATTATGCGAGACATGTCAGGAAAAGTTCGCTAGAATTTTTCCCACTCAAGATATTAGAAATGTTTGTTACACAATGTATGTGATCAATACCATTTGGTGCTTATATTGCTTACAGCACAAATAATCTGATCCTCTGTTAATTTTTTGTTTGTTCATTTCTGATTGTAAAGCTTAAGCCTCGAAATGACTATTTAAAAACGTTCAGTTATGTAAAGGTGCTCATTGCCGCTGTAACATGTTTCTTTTGTTCAAGTTGTAATTTTCTCTGAATGCATTTCAAAAGGCACACATATTACAGAATGTCTTCTTCAGTTCTTGTAGCAACATTGCAAGCAATTTCTGCAAATATATAAAGATGAAAAGGAGATAATAAGTTTTGTAATTGTGGCTCAGCCTTAAAGAAAATCACTTATTAAAAAAAAGTCAACTTAATTTTTTTGAAAATTCTTCCGAGCAATAAGCATTCTTTGATCTCCATCATGAATACTGTGCAATTTGTGTGCCTTAATTTATACATCCAATCTGCTTGAAATGTTGGTCATTTATTTGACATTGGTTAATGGAACAGTTAAACTATAAATTATCTGAAGAAAGTACCCTGTTTTAAATTTTGAAAATAACAGGATAGCCAAGTCTCTAGTCAAATTTTTGTATAAGAATTGGTAGTGATTGAAAGATAAGTAAAATTCTTTCAATGCCAGAGAATGAAAGAAAGAATCTTTATGATTTACATTATGTGGCTCATACAGTGTAGTAATTAGCTTCACAGAATTGTCATGTATTCAACCTATTAATTCTGACAAAATTTGTGCCAACTGAACATTTTTCAAAAGATTTTATCCATTCTTTTGCTTGCAGAATATGACACTACAAAATTGGTCTTAAAGTTACATTTCTGTCTCCTGCTTTTGTATTGAAAGAACTGTGATGGTTTTGATTGAAGTGCATCTCATAATTTTGCATTCCATGTTTCCCCCCCTCACATACCCTCCTGAGTGAACCTTCCTACTCCACATTTAGCATTGTTCCAGTAACCAAATCAATGTTAATCAACCGAAAAGGGTGCCAAGGAAAAAAAATATCAACTTTATGCGCTAATGTACATTGTTCTTGTTTGTAAGAGGAGAGGTAAGTATTGTTTTAGTTAACTCTTTTTTTCTTTTAGTTGCCTGACATTTTCTAAACAATCTTAGCATGTTTTCACAATAAACTTGCAATGATGAACATGTTATATAGCTAGAAAACTCTGCTGTGTTTCAAGATATCTAGCTTTTCTTTTCTGTCTTTTTTTTTTATACCTTTGTTTTTTCATTTCATTAAGTTTTATTTCAAATGGCCTTATTTTCAACTTATATTTTTTTTTTCAAATGCCTTTGAAAATAAACCTGACAAAAAAATCTTAAAAAAAAAAATAAAAATTAACATACGCATACTTTGAAGGCTCTCAGGAAAGTATTTGTATAGGCCAAATTATAATTTATGCTTAAATGTTTTTCAAAACTTGTTAGTCCATAGTTAAAAACTACACCTGCATTGATCATATCCAAACAGAATAACGTGATTATCAAAACTTTGGCAGCCTCTTAAGCATTTTTCTTGTATTAGTAATTTTCTAATATTTGTCCTAAGAATTCAAATTTTTTTGCAAAATTGCTTCATGTATGTACATCAAAATTGTTTTGTCCCATTCTTAATAATGCAACTAACAATGACATTTCAACATTGTTTAAATTATTTGATATTGTATAAGGTTCTTGAAATGTGTGCCCAATGTTCTGTAATTTCTAGTAGTGATTTCTTGCTTCGTGATGCTTTAAAATTTTTACTTTTATTAACATTTACTTTTAAAAAAATCTTTAATACCACCTTGATCATCTTTGACTAGTTAAAAATCCCATAGTATTTCTTGTAAAACAAAAGTTCTGAAATTTAATTGGTATATTTTCATGTTTTATCGAGTAAATATGGCTCTAGTTTTACTTATTTATGTTTTAAACCTTGTATCAATAAAAGGGGTTGTGTGTAATGGTATGGGTCAGCTTTTCTGAACAGGGCCAATTATAGTGAATTGCATCTTTGCTCATATGTTGTGAATTTTTTCCTCATACACTTGTGGCATACTTTAAACATATAGCCTCCCAACATTAAGAAGAGTTAAATCTCTAAGGCTTTCGCGAATTGTGGCTTTTGTTCTTTTATTTGTATGGTTCTGTTGTTATTAGTTTCATTTTTGTAATCTAATAAAGTATTAGGTGCAACCCACCTCATATCATGGTTGCATTTAGTAAAATCTGTATTGGCTGTTTGTTTTGTGGTCTTAAATTGTATTATGGTCCATCCTTTATGTACATACCCACAACTTTTTTTTGCAACAGATAATGATCTCTTGTAAAATTCCTAATAATCACCAGTTATGAAAATCTTTTTTTTTCCATCTAATGTTCATTCATATATATGCTACATGTTATCTTTTTCCATATGTATAGTTTTTGTGTAAAATAAAAACTGAAACACTCAAATGTGAATGAAATAGGTTTAAGGGTGGCTAGTCTTCAAATTACTTTCATATTGTTTCAACTTTTAAGTTATGTGTAAAATTGTATCACTGCCTGCATCAGCTAAAAAATAATCTGTGCCAGATCATATTTTGATGCTCCTGACAAATGTTGCGGTTGCACCTTTTAAAATGTCCTTTTATCCTCATTATTTTGATCAATAAAAATTTTAGAAAATAATAAAGGGAGGGAAATCCTAAGAGTTACAAAGTAAAAAATATGTGTTTCTAAGGAAACAGTTGATTAACAATGTCCCCCCTATATTTTATTAATTACCACATACCAAAGTTGGGTATGGTTTGCTGCCTGACCCGTCCCACAAAGCCTCATGACAGCATTTTGGTACCCTAAACTATAGACCAATCAGATCTTTGTGCCACAACCATCATTCCTTTATCTGGTTAGTCTCTGTAAATAATCACCAAACTTCTTGTTTGTTTAAATAATTTGACATGTACATTATGTATTTGAATATAATGCAACGTTAAGTGTTCCCTTGCCAAATAATATTTTGGCTGTTATAACTAAAAATGATACTGTGAAGAATTTTGTATTTGGGTGTGATTGGTTACATAATAATGTGTTTTTAATTGGAGCACTATCAAAATCGAAGTGGCACGTCTTATTTTTTAACATAAAGCATCAATCCTTTCAAAAAAATTAAAGCAACAAAAGACATTGTAGATTCTTAATTTAATATGATAAAGCATCAGTCATCTGTCATTTACGATTTTAAAAGTATATATTTAAATGCAATATGTTGCTAAGGAGATCAGTTGTCTCAAACATGATGATTCTTTTTCACCACCAAGGGCCTTAGCAGTGGCACCATTGTCAAACCATGACAACAGTGCTGTATAATTCTGGGTGAAATAGAATATTGAAACCTATAAATCTATTTTAAAAAGTAAAGCATATATCATATATTATGTTCAATGAACACCTCAGATTTTCACAATTTCAATGATGCGTAAATGGGTTGAAAATACAGTTCTGCTTGTTTAATTTGTTGGCATCTATCACAAAAGTTCTATATAAATTGCTTTCTTAAAACAGGAAAAACAACAAAAACATGGTTCTTTCAAATGGTCTTGGTCTTCCTTAGCTAGTCAAAATACTGTTCTATGTGCAAGTATTGATTAATGTTAGTTAACCAAGCCTACACTTTATATATATATATAGTAAAAAAATGTTAAATCTTGGTTGAGTTATGTGGCACCAAGAATCTCAATGCTAGCTATACATCTGGTAAAATGATACCTTGGCTTTTTCTTACAAGGGCAGCAACAAATCCAGGAGGAAGAAAAAACTGCTGTGTATGTCTTTTTTAAGTCCTGTTAGGGCAGAAATTAAAAATTTTACACCCTCTCAATTGTGTAAATTATTAAAAATAACTATTCTGTACAGAGCCCTCCTAATTTGACCTTTTCTTGTCTCTCTTTTTTCAAGTGATACTTGCCAAAGAAGAACGGATCAAAGTCTGGCCATTAACATTCCTTTAATTGTACTTATCCTATTGCAATTTGGTCAAAGGTTCAAAAGCCTGCTTAGGATCTGTTTTTCCCCCCTTTCTCAATTGTTTTATTTCCAACTCTATCTGTGGTGGAAAGAATTACACTGCTCTTATTGAGTCATAAGATATCTGCATTTTTTTGGCTGTTAGCTTTAGGTTGTGATGACAAAAACTTTTTAAAGCATATTTGTTTTGTTGCAGTTCTTGTCAAGGGGCTTGCTGTTCAGATGCTTTAATTTTGTAGTATTGGTCCAAGATGGGTGTAGTTGAAGTGCGAGTTAAACAACGAATACTGCAATATCTCTAGGTTACATGTTACCTTTTCTAAGTCAAGTTTTCCAACAACACAGTCTTACTTTTTTGCTGTAATTGTATTGTTACTCAAATTAATTTTTGTAAAATCTATATGTTGAGCATTTAAAACATTATAAGCACAAAAAAGTTCATAAATAAAATTATGAGGGGGTATGGCTTTATATGACAACATGATATAAGGATTTGCTTTTGCCCCTCTGCAAGCTTTAGTGATGTCAGCTAAATATGTGCAATATAAATTGGTATACACATCTTGCTCATAAGAGGTGATTTTTTTATGTAACATTAGCAATCCTCTATAATTTTGTCATTTTCAGAGGAAGAAAAAAAAGCATTGTAGTGAAAGGTTGCTCTGGTAAAATCAACTGGTAGCCTGCTCCCGTCCTTTTTAAATTAGATCTTAAGTCTTAAAACCAGTGTCTTTTTGCCCACTTGATTTACCTTTTCTGTGACTGTTAAGATTGCTTGCTCTTTGCTCAATGTAAACATTAGAATTAAATAATTTGCTAGTGGTTTAAAATTAAATAAATTGTCTTGTTTTTCCGTCAGGTTATTTTTTTTTTGTATGAGCTATAAATACTAGTGTAATGTTTTCTTAATATGCCACCAAAAGATGCACATATTTTAGTGTAAAGATACTGTTCAGCTCTTTAATATGAGATTGGCAAGAAATAGATCAATTATGTTTAAAAGTTTTCTTGTTTTGCTCCAACCTCACTTTAATGTATTAATTTTATCTACTACCAGACAAGTTGCAACAATAGAAAATAATGCTTAACATAGTTGTATCAAATTTTAAGGTTAAAGTGGTTTTCAAGCAATTGCAACAGTATTATTACTTTTCAGTTCAAACTTACATACATGAGACAAAATATACCACATCAAGAATGCAATTATAATGAATGCCTTTCAGGTTTTTATTAGATCTCCATTTTGACTTTGTAAAAAGGGAATAATATGGTTTTGCTAACTACTTCAATTTAATTTATAAGCTCCAATGCCAATCTTTTTTTTAACCTTAAAAATCTTGTTAAATGAATCATTCCCATGGGCGCTTGCGCAACTTCAAACCAGCTGTGGTATTACAAGTACAAACCCTGATACTTAATATTAACATTAACCAAATGCATGTCAATTTGTACTATCTCTTGCATTCATTTTGTATTTTTATATATATTATCTCAGGAAGCAAAGTCAGAAAGTTTGAAATCCCTTGAAATGTAAAGCAACCACAACTATTAGTCCAATACAATTTGGCATCAAAGCGTAAAGTCATTACTAAAAACTGTCAGAAGGGGAATTGCCTTTTAAAAAGTAATGTACATTCTGTTGCACATTAGGATTAGACTGAAACCCATGACATGGTACCTACTTTTAGCATTCATTTTGTATTATCTTTTGGATTTTGGACCAGTTGGCTTTCATTTTTGTGAATTTAAAAAGGTAGTAGGTCATTCACATTTCTAAATAAAATTCAATGTTGTGATATCTGTAGATGACAAACATGTCACAAGAAAAAAACCTTCTCTATATTAACAAAGATGTTTATACCTATCATCATAAATTTTATAAGTGCATTGAAAAGCTCAGTGCGTCATATTTTTTGTTTTAGAATCTCTTTTGACTTGGTTAGACTGATAAGTAGACACTGATGAGTCGTTTTGATTGTTGCAAGTTGAATCCCATGCTGTCAGCGTATAATTTTATTATATTGTCAGTGAAGCACTGTGCTGCTCACGAATAATTTTGAAACATTGTCAGTTAAGCACTGCCCTTGACTTTTTTAGGAGCTCCTGAGAAGAGTTTGTAACAACCTCAAAACAATCCAATTTATTTTGCTAAAATATGTTTTATGTAGGCCGAACTTAAAATTTAAAGTATGCACCAAGACTGGTATTATATCGTATAGTAGCTGTCACTTTCAGACCATGATTCATTGTGATAAGTAGCCAGAAAGATTCATCTTCCTGTGTGTGTGCCTTGTTAGCTCTGTCTTAAAAATGAAACAATGGTTATTGCTTTGATCCTTCATCTAGTTTTCAAAACCTTGTGGATAAGCCATTGACTAATGTCTAATGATAAGGGAAAAGAAGTACTCGAGGCAATTCAGGATACAAGGTACTCATATTTAAATCTAAAACATTCTCAGGCTATTGAAATGTTAGAATTTTTTCTTCACTCTCTTTAAAAGCATAACAAATTTTTATATAATCATACTAATTTACCGTAACTTTTGGCTGTTACTACTATTAAAAAAGAAAGAGAAATTGTGTATGAAAGAATTAAAAGCACCTCTTCCAGATATGTTGTACTTTTATGTAAATTGCTTATAATGGTTGATTCTTGATGGACATCTGCTTTACAATAACTGGTTTTTTTTTTTTCTATTTTAGACTAAGAGGATTAATCTGAGTTAAGATTTTGCATGCAGTTTATAAGAATCATGCAAGATCTTCTACCAGCATATTTTGTTAAATTATATTTCGAAGTACACTTTAAACTTGACAACGTTTGCATAATGACAGATGATGAGGTTGATGTTAAACTTGTTTTATTTATATCCGAACCATTATGTGTCCACAACCCCCTTTTTTGTATTTTATTAAAAAATAGTTTTAATAGAATTTTGTATAAATGCTGTTTGTTGTGTCAGCTAATCATGTGATGCTCATATGCATATGGTGCACAAGTCTAATGTACGGGGTACAGTTATTGTGTATTTATTGTTTTCAATGTAATTTCTTTCTTTCCACCTTATTTCAATGAGCCAACTGATTGAAAGATGTTTAAGATTGGTACTTAGTTTTGATATGAAAGCTGTGGGCCAGTTTTTAACGATCACTTGCCTATCAGAGAAGATGCCATACTGAGGCTGGCAGCTGTTAAACACTGGTGACATCAATTGGATTCTGCACATTTCCCTCCCTTCTTTTCCTTCCTGAAAATAGGATGTGACATAACATATAATGTGCTCGTAGCTTGCTTTGAATATAAAATTCCAAAATAAAGTCTTTATTGCATTCGGAAATCGTCTTCTCAAATTTGTAAACATGTAATTACCCTTTCTTTGTGCTTTTTCGTTTGTTCTTTTTGGCTATGAATATTCATGGGTCTGTATACTGTCATGGTGCTACCAATATTACCTAACCCATTGCATTAGGGCCCGTACACACCAAAAGCTACTAACCGCGCCGCGCTGCCGAGCCGAGCCGAGCCTCGGAAATATCTGCTTTGTATTCCATTATACCGTTTACACCAAAAGCTGCAGCCTCGCGGCGCAGCTTGGCCACGGCTGGCTTCGAGCGACGGTAAATGTCGGGGTATTTTGCGTGGCTCGAAGCTAGCCGTGGTGCCGGTTTCCCGGGCTGGCTAAATTTAGAACATACGCAACACAAGACGCTCAATTGCTCGCTCTGCGCTCGCTTGCTACAGTGACAACAGAAAACAGCAAACATGGATGATGAAAAAACTCTTCATTTAATTTCTTTACTACAAGATTATCCATCATTGTGGAAAAAGCAGAACAAAGATTTCATGAATAGAGATGTGAGGAGAAAGAACTTTAATGAGATCAAATCAAGTATGGCGTAGAATGTTTGGGGCAACATTCGAAAATATGATTGAAAACGTTCTTCGTCTTGGTTTAAATCAGGAAACAAAAGATGGAATTCACCACATGAATTCCGTTTGGCATTTATAGGATGAACCCACCATTCTCTCTCATTTTCCAACAAAAGGCTTTTTGTTAGATACACTGATGGTTCCAAAAAATGTAACAAACACAGCTTTTTTAGGTTTGACATCTTTGCTTATTCTCCTGCTACTAGATTCACTGCTACTTGTAGCTAGCTAATAGCTTCATGTGCTCGGCGACGTGGCGGCTTTTGGTGGGGACACACTAGCTAGAGCCGAGCTTTCATCGAGCCACTGGCTAGCTAGTCACTAGCCGCGGTGGCTTTTGGTGTAAACACTAGAACTCCTCGGCTCGCAAGGCTTGTAGCTAGCTTGGCAGTGCGGCGCGGTAAGTAGCTTTTGGTGTGTATGCACCCTTAATCTGTGCTTGTGTTGGGCAAAAAATAAAATTATTAATCTTAAAAAAAATGTGCCTGTCACTGTAAAAAATTTTTTGTTGTTGAAATGATGATGTGTCTAAACATGTGATTATGTCAGGCTTAGGCAATTTTGGCAGCACCATGATAATTTTGGGTTGTGTACCCATTGGGAATTGTTAACAAGGTCATGCATTTCTGTAGTCTTAATTCAGAGATGGGCATTTTCTGGATTTCTGGGGCGTTCCAGATTTGTTTCTACATTCTAGTAGCCTACACCAAAATAATCCTGAGAACAATTCAGACCTGCTAACATTGTGATTTCACTTGGGATTTTTTTTGGCGACACACACACAAGAAATAAGAAAGGAGTCTAGGCAACTTTTGCCTGACAGAATTGGCTCATGTTAATGAGGTCCAATACGCCACAAGCTGGTTTAAAAAATTATTAATAGTCCTGTATATTATTAATACAGTGGAACCCCTCAATTGAGACCGTCTTATGTGACATTAAATGTGAGGACAACTGCTTTTTTTTTCGTACAGTAATTTAACCTCTGAAACAACACCCATTTTCACCTATTTTCCAGATCTTTATTCAGGGGTTCCACTGCAATTCATTCAGCCCACAAGATATTCTTTTGCAGTAAATGTCCTCTTCGGTTAGTTCCAGTAAGGGCTTGTTTCCACCAAAACAGAAACGACCCGACCCAAACCGATTTTAGTCTGGTCGTTTCCGTTGTGTGTTTCCATCTACGAAACTCCAAACCAGAAACGACCCGATACTAGACCGAGACAAGAGTTACACATGAAATAGAGGAATGGCACGTTGGCTTTCCCACGTGAGTGGCAAAGGTGAAAGGGGACCAGTAGCTAGGCTTAACAAAAAATAAAGCTAATTATAAATAAAATTCTAAAATCTTTATTTTTCAT
>BMAT01002135.1:423963-437663 GCA_019649035.1 Elysia marginata | reverse complement strand
TAATGCCAATAGAGATCGGTGCCAGAGGATTTGCAGGATCATCAGCCTTCTATCTTCTGAGCAAACTCTCAGTCAGTGGCAACAAACGAACCAAAGCCTTGAAACTGCTAGCTGAAACAGCAGAAAACAGTTCCCGTTGGATTTGGTGCAGAAGAAATGAGCAGTTGCTTCATAAGGAGTAAAAATACTCTAATCCCAGGGAGCTCAGTTTGCTGAAGTGACATAACACCGGACTTGTAATCAGAACACCCAGGTTCGAATCCCGAAGAAGGCAGGGAAAAAAAAAAAGGTAGCAGGGAGGCGTCTGGAGTCATGACCCAGACTTGGCCTGGCCCCCTTAGAGTGTCAGAAGTTTAGGGTCGAAACACTTGCTATGAGGGGGGTTTCTTCTCTGAAGACTTCCTGCTATCTAGCTCCCGATGGGTATCTTACTACCTATATATCACGGAAACAAGCGCATATAAAGTGCTTATATACTGCGAGCACTTCACTTCTACTCTTAAATGATTTCTTATTATCTTAATGATATTTTGTCAAAGTCTCACTGTTATGGAATAAATGTATCATATACTGTACTGTAAATTTGCAGGAGAAGCGTTATGAAGAGGCATGTGAAAAGTTCATGGGAGCCATGCAAGTCTTAGGCTACAAGGCTGATCTATCCTACAACATAGCACTTTGTCACTACATGCTAAAGCAGTATGCACCTGCCCTGAAACACATTGCAGATATCATTGAGAGGGGAATCAGAGAACATCCAGGTGAGAAGCAGTTACAATTTTTTACATCCCCTTTCCTCTACTCATTGTTAAATGTCCCCTGATTTTTTAACCTACAACTTTGGATGCGTCTTTCTCAAGGCGCATTGATGTTGAAAACATCAAAATATTTTTAGTGTTGTAGACATATTGAAAAAAATCAGTTTGGATAATTTGTTTGATGACATAATTTAAAAAGACCTCAACACATTCATCTCCTTCAGGTTGTAAATGATTTGAATTTTTTTTTTCAGCAAGGGATCGTAGATTATTAGTAGATTATCAAATAAATCAGGTCAACTTCCATCAAGTTTGTATTATCAAAATAACTAAACAGCCCTATCATGCATTAAAATTTTTAAAGACTTTGTTGCTTTGAATAATAATCTCAGAGTATGAACTTTATTCTATTACCATTATAAGATATATATGATAGCTTTAAATTAATGAAACGTTATCCTCAGAACTTAGTGTGGGAATGACCACTGAAGGTATAGATGTAAGAAGTGTGGGCAACTCCATGACACTTCATGAGACAGCCCTAGTGGAGGCTTTCAATCTCAAAGCTGCGATGGAGTACCAACTGAAAAATTGTAAGGAATCTTTCAGTACTGATGGCCTCTGTTACATAAGTGTAACCATTGGGAATAAGATTAGAGCGCAAATTATCGTTCCTGTTTGCAAACTCCCTCTTTGAAGTCAACTGCTTGCGGGCAAGAATGTCAATTTTGTGCTCTATTCTCATTCCCAATTAGACATTTTATTTTGATTTTAAAAAATTTTAAAGATTTGTTATATTTATCACGCAATTAAATTGCCAAAGTTGACATCCATTTTTTAACCACATACTGTTAGTCGCACAAGTCCACTCACAGAAAAAGTACATGTTAAAAAAACTGATTGAATTTTGATTCATTTTTTTTTGTATATATTTCAATACTTTTGTATGATTTTCTTTTATCAAAGCTTTAACTAGAATTCTTGCAAAGCATACAACTTTTAAGTTTTACTTTGTGTTCTCAATTTTCACAAAATTTTCTAGACAGAGCATGATTTTGGCTTTTGCCTCATCTGTTCCCCACAAAAATCCTCTGCTTTAAGAAAGTTTTCACTGGAAACATTGTTAATAGGTTTAAAATTACATAAGATTTAAAGAGATCCCCCAACCAATTCCCAACTTGAGTATACACTATTTCCAGCCTTCATTTTGATGCTTTTGTGGTTGTATATGATGAAATACACATTTTTTCAGTACAAGTTTAAGGCAAGAAATTTTTGTGTAAAAATTTGACTCTTTAATAGAAATAATCAATGTAAATATCACCTTGACTCAACTTATTTTTTAAATGCTTATTAGTTATTTACAAAAATAGTATGTCAATTACTCAGATGAAGCTGCAGTCGAAGCACTGACAGACATGCCCCCCCGTGGGGAGGAGGAGCTGGATGCCGTCACCCTGCACAATCAGGCCCTCATGAACATGGAGAGCTCCCCAACTCAAGGTTTTACCAAGTTGCAGTTCTTGCTGCAGCAGAATCCATTCCCTCTTGAGACATTTGGCAACCTGCTATTACTCTATGTTAGATATGAGGTTTGTAAGCAATCTTTTTGGTCTGCGGTGTGGGCAAATCTCTTTAGAATTAGAAAAAAAAAAACTGGCTGTATTGTACTTAGATCAAAGTTTCAATTTTAGAGGGGACAAAATTTTGTAGTGTTGAGAAAGAAAGTTTTAAGGTCATAAAAAAGACTATAAATGGAAGCTGTAAGAAAATATCAAACTCTGAATCGTCATCATATCTTTTGATTATGTTCAAAACATGCTACGTCCAAATCTATTTTGACAATAGAATGGGAAGAGGGAAATGTGCCTATGGTGGGATCATATCTCTCTCTATCTGAAACTTTTTTACCTTCTTTTTGTGTGACTAATAAGAAAAAAAAGAAGGAACACAAAAAGTTATGTTTTGTACATTGAGGTTTTCAAATCTATTAAAAAAATATTCTTCATTGAGTTATCATACCATCTTGTGATGAACGCTAAACGAGTCAAGGTGAACCACAGGCTATACAAATCAATTTCATTATTATATGATGTGTTAATAACGTTTAAACAGTAACTGAGTAAGGCAGACACTACACACCGAGCACACAACTGACCAAGTGACCGAATGGTGCACACACTACGATGCCTTCATTCATCAATGCACCGCCCCCATACCATATCACGCAAGCATAGACATCATGTACAAAGAACGAGGGGCAAATGTGACCACTAAACACAGACAATCAATCATAGGCCAAACCTGCTGATCAGTGGGAATTGCCGCTACGCTGTGTGCATGCACGCGCACGGCTGTTTAGCGCCTCTCTCTCTCTGTGACACGGCTGTCTTGTAAGCATCTGCCCCTCCTCTCTCTCTCGCTCTTTCTCAGTCTCTCATTCGCATTCACTAGGCCAACCACTGTGGGCGTAGATCTAGATCTACCTGTAGACCTTTCTTTATGCGTATATTTACACGATGGGTCATAAAAACACGGGGCGTGGATGAAATTTGAAACTATTGACGGTCAGAACTAGATGCTATCTGTGTAATGAAGCGTGTCTGAAGCGGAAGTTACCGTGCTTAAAGGCATGTGTTTTATATAGCAAAATATCGGTAAGAGCCATGGAGCGTGTGTGGTGACGAAACGTGCTTAACGGCGGCATGCTTGAAGCCGGCGTGTACTGTACTAGTTTGGAAAAAAAATTATATATCAATTCATGCTCATCATTAATTTTCTTTCAGGTTTAAAAAGTAGACTCAGGAATTGTGAATGAGTTTTAAAAAAGCAGGTACATCCGATTAGACATTATTCTCGACTTTTGAATTGAAGCCATTTCTTTGATATTGTTGATCTGGGTATTAATAAAAAATAAATATTGATTTTTTAAACTTCTTTACATATAAAATTATCCTTACTGTCATCAGTAATGGAAATTGTTCTCCTCTCTTTCTTTAACAGTACTATGACCTAGCAGCAGATGTTTTGGCTGAGAATGCACACCTCATATATAAATATCTCACTCCAGTAAGTATGAGGGATGAGAAGAACTTAAGTTAAAACCTAGCTTTCA
Organism: Elysia marginata; assembly: GCA_019649035.1. Classification (NCBI taxonomy): domain Eukaryota; kingdom Metazoa; phylum Mollusca; class Gastropoda; family Plakobranchidae; genus Elysia; species Elysia marginata. The sequence continues at coordinate 433,790 of BMAT01002135.1, read as the reverse complement.
TTTCTTGCCTTGATCCCACATAAAATTTTGCCAAGAGTCTCCATGAGTGAAGATGCTAAAAATTTAATAAAAATAAATACCCTGTAATGTAAAAGTAGATCATTTTCTTTTCTTCATATTTCAGGTCATGAAAAAACTGTATAGTTTTAAACAGTGTTTAAAGTCAGGAATCTCAGAAAAATAAAATATTCAAAAACATCCACACATTGAAATGTTACAATCCACCACATATTACCTTTGTTCTCACAAAAATATTTATATTTGATGATGTATCTTGAAGAAAGGAATCTACATTAGCAAACAATGAAAAGGAAGAAAAATGTTACTGATAGTATTTAAAATATGGCTTGTTAATGAGTCTAAAAGGTTATTCCTTTGTATGCCACATTTTCTCCTCTTCAGTATATGTATGACTTTTTGGAGGCAGTCATCACAAGACAGACATCACCCGAAGAGGCATATAGAAAACTGGATGAGATGGCTACCAAGCAGACAGAAACACTTCGCAAACTCACCAAGCAGGTCTCTCAGTTTGTTTCCGTGAGATCAACCTCACTTTGCCTGCGGACTCATGATTATGAGAATTATTTTAAAGTTTTTGATTGGATTATGATTTGTAAAATATGATTTGAATCTCCTTCTTCTGTCAGCTGATCTCTCTAAGGGACGATCCCTTTCAGACTTTTCTTCAGAGCAACTTCGTATTTTCGGCCAATTGTTCTGCCTGTGTTACTGTAGTTCCAAGCCAGTCTTCTATGTCTTGCTCTCATCATATAAACGGCCTTTCTGTGCTTCTATGACCTTCTATCTCTGCTTCAAGAATATATTAATCCAATTTAATTGAATACTACTATGTTAAATCCAAAACTTTTACCATCCATCTCACAAAATCCGCTTTGTAAAAGCACATTTGGTAATTTGAGTGAATTATCTTTTTTATCTGCTTATTTACTTACAGGTACAAGAGTCGCGACAAAATCATGATGAAGAATCAGTTAAAAGAGCAGTAAATGAATATGATGAAGCATTGGAAAGGTATTGAGGCTAATCGAAACCTTAATCTTTTGTTTCCAAGTCTTTTCTGATACAAATTTTTAATATAAAAAAATTAAAATTTGGATTTGTTATGAACAACTAAAGGGCAATGTGTTACCTCAGATGTTGACTGAAGATACTGGTGTTTGATGGTCTATAACGACTTGGTTTTGATAACATCTTAGTATTTATCATAGAATTACGAGGGTAAGCGGTGGCGCAATCAATAGGGCGGTTGACCACCATCTAAGAGGTCCCGGGTTTGATGTCTACTGCGGACAAAAATTTTATTGCTCCCCTGTGCCCACCCGGGACTTAATGGGTAGCTAGGTCTCTTCAGACTTGGTCAAAGTCTGAAAAATAAGGACCTTGCTCCTTGTTCCCTTATGCTTGTCTCAAGTATGGGAAACTTTATTTTACTTTTAATTTATTGAGACCAGCCCTAAAGAAAGTTTTGAGAAGAATCTTACTTGCTTTGTAGTGTTAAGTTCCATGAATAGTCATACCTAAAGCACTATTATTATGTACACTAACTATGAAACCTGGTTCATATGTCTTAGGTACATTCCAGTACTCATGCAGCAGGCAAAGATCTACTGGGACATGGAGAATTACCTGCAGGTGGAGAAAATCTTCAGGAAATCCGTGGAGTTTTGTAATGAGCATGATGCCTGGAAGTTGAATGTGGCTCATGTTTTATTCATGCAGGAGAACAAATACAAGGAGTCTGCAGGGTTTTATGAACCCATCGTAAAGAAGAATTATGAAAATGTGAGTCTTTACTTACAAGGTTTTTAGGAATTCAGGTCGTTGTACACCCTGGAAGTTAACAAAAAGTAGAGGAATAATGAATTTTAAGAAGGATGAGCAGTGGTGCAATCAGTAGGGCGGTTGACCGCTATCTAAGAGGTCCGGAGTTCAATCACCAGTCCTGGCAAAATTGTTTGTGTTGCTCTGTGCCCAGCCAGCACTTGAAGGGTAGCTAGGTCTCTTAAGACTCGGTGAAAGTAAATGCGGCAAGAAAAGCAATGGCGCTCTTTCACCATGCCTTGTGCCTGGAAAATAAGGACCCTTACACTCGTCTCAAGTATAAGAAACTTTACTCTACTTTATCAGATGTGGTTTGGCTCTTTCAAGATAATGTTATTTTACTTATATTATCTCAAAGAGCATCCTTGGGTAAAGATAACAAAAAAAGTAGCGTGCTTTTTGGGGGCATTTTTTAAAATTCATTTGAAAAAAACTTTATAGTTAAAACAACACCTCTATTGTAGTGTCTCTTGTTATAGGACCTTAAGCTGTAGGATTTAAAAATAATTCTAAGGCCAAATGCTTTCAATTGAAAAATATCTGTTTCTAAGAAATTTAGCTCAGTTGAATTAAATGAATTGCATAAAGGCTTACAACTTAGTGTTAATAAACAAATATGAAATTGTCCAATGCCTAATTGTGAAATGTTTCTTTTAACCAAAGCTCTCTCTTGAGTGTAACTCTTGAACTTTGAGATTTTCTTCTTTGGGAATGTAATTGCATATCAAGATGCATTTCATATTGTGATTTTTGTGCGACTTCAGTGCACAACATTGATGATACTCCTTTTGTTTCATATCCTCAGCTGCTGAGTGTGAGCGCCATAGTCTTGGCCAACTTGTGTGTCTCCTACATCATGACTAGTCAGAATGAAGAGGTATGAAACTTTGTCTTGTTTTTACTTAGCCCAGCCATGGTATTCAGGGATGCAGGTTTTCCAGTTTTTGCAGGAATTCTGGTTTTTACATTTTCCAGCATATATAACTATAAGACTAACAAAAGTTGAAGAAAACCTTCAAATATAAGATTAGTTTTATTGTTGAAAATCAATAAGCTCAGTAGTACTGCATTGTGTCCTGAAATACTGATCTTTTTTTTTTTTTCAAAGTGTGGGGTTTATCATAGATTCTATCTATATGGGCATCTGATGAATACTAAGCCCCTGCTTCATAGAGGTCTTTAAAATTTTTTCTGCATTTTGTGTGTTAGCAGCTTGCATCCCATCATGACACTGCGTCAACATTTTTTTCTCAGATAAAAAAAAAAGGTTTCTAAGATTTTTCTTACTTTCAGCCATGCATTAGGCCTACAAAACCTCAGATATCTTATGTGTTGTGGGAAAATTAAAAATTTGAGTAACCTTTCGTTTTACATCCCATTAGGCTGAGGAACTGATGAGGAAAATTGAAAAAGAAGAGGAGCAAGTTGCCTATGAGGATCCGGACAAGAAAATATACCATCTGTGTATTGTCAACCTGGTGATTGGGTAAGACTGAAATTCACCAAAACTGCAGTCCAGTTAGGATGTTTTTAACCTTATGGGAACAAAGTTTAGCTTTGAATTATCAGTATACATTATAAAAGAAGTAGAAAATCACCAATTTGGTTATAGTTCAAATGAAGCAAAATTTTAAACTGTCCAAGTTTGAATAATATGAACTCTGCTGTATTTGTCTTCTATTTGTCTATAGAGCCTGTGAGACAAGACAGGCACATTTTCATTTTTTAGTCTTCTGAGGTAGAAAGAATGGTCATTGTGTGATCCTTGCTGACACAATGTAAATTCCCAAAGTATAAAGTCTTCATAAGAGCAGGCTTTCGCATAAAAAGTTTTTATAGATCATATTGTTCCTTCTGATTGCAGGATTATTTTGTTAATATGGTCCAGAGAAAAGATTAAAATTACCTTTAAATGCTATTGTAGTTTAGTTTTGCATTTAGCTTATTAACATTTGTTCATTAGTATTAAATCGTAAGACATTATAATTGGAAACAAATTTGAATTACAGTCACCAAAAGAGTTCCATAGACCAATTAATTGTTTCTCTCTCTCTCATCAGAACTCTCTACTGTGCCAAAGGCAACTATGAATTTGGTATCTCTCGAGTGATCAAAAGCCTGGAGCCCTACAACAAGAAGCTGGGCACAGACACTTGGTTCTATGCCAAGCGCTGCTTCCTTTCCCTCATTGAGAACATGACAAAGCACATGATCATGATCAGAGACTCAGTCATCAACGAGTGCATTCAGTTTCTTGAGTGCTGTGAATGTAAATTGAATTCCTTTCTATACCCATATAAGCAGGCGTCTTCAAAACTAAAGTCACATAAGAGGGGTAGTCTTTATTGAGGGGCTCCACTGTAATCCATGCTATTGAGGAAATTTATTTAGCTGTTACTCCTTGAACATTTGAAGTTTAAACAAAAATTAATGATCAACAATGATAATTTTCTTGCCTTTCATGTTTTTCACAAATGTATCTTAACAGTTAAGTTAAATCTTGTCTTTAATCATTAATGAAACCCTGTCACAGGGATGCAAGTGTCTTATGCACAAAAAAGCAGGAAACTTGCAACACCTCTACCTAGCACTGACAACCCACAACTTCCCTTAATATAGAATCTTTGCTACATCAACTAATGAAGGTATATAAAACTTTGTACTAGGCCCTACACAGCTGTACAACCCAAAATAGACTTGGATATTTTCAGGCAATTGCCTGATTTCAGGTAATCGTAAAATGGGAACGTTTTCCCCCATTTTCCTGCTTAATGCTAACATAGTACTATAATATAAAGTTCTATGATGATTGCCGCATTATCGCCTAGCTGGAATTCAGCCAGACTTCCTATTTGTGAAATCCGGCATCCAGAGCCGGCTTTCCGGCAATGATTGCCTAAACTGAAGTAAAAATGCGGAGTACGTTTTGCAACGACTTCTCGCCAAAGGCCCTGCCCACTGGCTTATCAAGCGAGGCCTATTTCTTGTTGAAAAATCGAAGGCATTTCTTAAAAGTTGCATAGAGGTACTTTATCTAACTCTAGTCTCAAGTATTGTAAAATTTGTGGCTTTTCGAATCCTTAAATTTTGAAAATAAATTTCATAAGAAGGGAGAAACGAACAATAGAAATTGTTTTCAAATGCTAGGCCCAGATATCTAGCATGTTATATTTTTCGCACATCGGACATTGAACTATCCTTACGAGCTTTTAACAGCCTTTGTTTTACCGGCCCGTTGTTTTGATTCTGAGAATCTGAGAGTGTCACAGCGTGAGACAACTTCGTTTGATTGATTAAAGCAGCATGAACAGAGAATATTATCTGGAATAACTAGACCTATTCAGTTGTGAATTTCCGATCATATCTACACGTAGAGCTAGGTGTAGTTCCATTTCTTACACTGTCAGAATTTATCTGTGGAGATAGATCTAGATTAGCTCAGCAAGAGATCGGACTGATTCTAGGAAGTGATTTCATCATGAATGAAGATTTTTTTGAACAAGCGGCAAACTTGAAAGCTATTTAGACATTGGAATTAGAAAAAAATTTGGATGGCAATGGTTGGAAGAAAAAGGATTGTAATGTTGATTACCCCTTGAAGTCGAAATATGTAAGAAAATTGCCGTGCAGAATATATGTTAGACTTAGTTAGAGGCAGGGGATCAGGGTTTTTGGCATATATGTCAGCAGAAGGGGGATAGATCTAATAGTATGGTGAGTAGTTTTCATTCAGTTGTAACAAATTGTAAGGCCTAATGTTTCTTTTGAATATTAATTGGAAAGTTTGTTATTATGGGAAAATGTGCCAGGAGAAGGAGGTGATGGTATTGGTAGGCAATACAAAGAGTAAGTCAAATGTCAGTAAACAGGGTTTTGGACATCATTTTTCTTAACCCTACCAGGGTTCTGCCATGGACCCGATACATTCTAAATTTTCAGGCAATTATACTTAGGCTCACATCAAAGTCTACCAAAAGAAGTGTTTGATTTTCTTTAAACCTAAGTTTGGAGGATTTTCTTCAACATTTAAGTCTTAATGTTTTTAAATTTTCCTGCTTTTTGGCTAAAGAAAGCTGCTAAAAAATCGAAATTCCTGCAAAAATCAGAAAACTTGCATCCTTGCTGTCAATAAGGTTTGTACACTGAAAATTTTAGATCTCTGAAAACATTATTGCAACCCCATATTCTTGGAAAATTGAGTGTAAAATTTAATAATTATGAAATAGAAATGTGAAGGTTTGTAAAAAAAAAAAAGCAAATGCAGATTTATTTATGAGCATTACAAATGTTGTGATTTTCTACTCAAAATTTCTTCCTTTATTCTAATATTCTCTTGAACCAAGAGTCCATGAAAACAATCAACTTACCTACACCACTGGTGTTCAATCTTCCTCAGTGTATGGCAGAGATGTGAAAGCTGTGATTGAGCAACCACTGGAAGAGGAACCCATGCATCCAGGCAGGAATACAGTTGCATTTGAAGCTCGTTTGCTTAAATCTCTTTTGTTGCAACTGAACTAATACATTTTAACTAGTTTACAGGGATTGTTTATGCGGTTATCTTTCCCACTATTAGTGACAGCGTAGAAGATTTCATGCGCATTAAAGTTAAAAGTTTAAGATTAGAAAAGTTGGTTGTGTCAGGTTAGTCAATTGGTTTGTTGCTTGTGATTTTGATTTATTTTAGTTTTTTAAAAAGTAATGTTGTCAAAAGCCATTTAGTATGTAGGCAAAACCAATTTCTATCAATTTTTGTTTCTTAAACGTCTTAAATGTGATTAATAAAATGAAAAAAAAACACAAGTAGAGCTTTTATAAAAAGTGTCTACTGGAGCTTTGCTTCTGGGTTCAGTCCCAGTCATCAATTGTGTTTATCTTAAATTTGTTTTCTCACAATAATAGTAGGCCTATCATTGAAATTTTGAGATTTTTTGGAAAAAAAAAATTCCACCGACCTTGAAAATTGTCCTCCTTTTTAACAAAAAAAAAAAGGTTAAAAAATAAAATTTTGCACAAATATAATGCATTCCTCATGTTTGACTCTGAAATAAGAAAAAAAAAATTAAATTACAAAAATACCCCACCACACTTCATTTAATATACAGTGTTCATATTTCAGTAATACATATTTTGCTCCTTGCCCAAGATTCTTTTGAAAGCTTTTGAAAATCAGATTTTAGTTGATTCAGTTGCAAAACACCAAAAAGTACCTTTTCAGGCAATAGTTGCAATTTAAAAGATATGAAATCAATATGGTAATTTCAATTAAAATGTTTATGTTCTGTTATGTGATTATACTATTTTCAACTTGAGAGTGAGACTAGATAATACATTTTTTCAATATGAAGATAGTTTTCTTGCAAGTTGTATTTGTTTTACTTTTAAAAAATGTCCTTTTTTTGTTTTGTTTGTGATAAGCTTTAATATATTTGTGAACCATTCAAGGTGGATCAGGCACAAGTCAGAACTTTGGTATTTTGAGTTGTTAATTGTAAAGGTCTATTTTATTTCCTTGAAGATACACACATAATTTTCTATTTAGCTTTTCTAGATCCTGAGCCATTTTTTTCAAAGTAAATAGGGGGCCTAGATAGCTCAGTTGGTAGTGGCTTCGCTACGTGGCCAAGAGGTCGCGGGTTCGAAACACAGCCGAGCACAGTCCGGGCCCCTACTGGTTGGGTCGGTGGCAGTATAATGTGACCGGCTGAGGCTAAGTCATGGTATCCCCGCTAGTCTCTGGGTGGCAGCCCATAAATTGTCATTGGGACCCAAGCCCTGAGAGCACCTTTGAAGTGGAATTGGGCTTGTAAAAATACCCTTCAATCAATCAATCAAAGTAAATAAAAATTGTTAATTACACTGTAGATTTTTGTATGTATATTCAAACTAGTTTGAGCAATTTGTGTCAGATTTATGTGATCGTGCCTGGTCTTTAAATAATCACTCCAATAACATGTTGTCGCCACAGGTCTGCGCCAACGCAATAGCAAGAATACATTTACCTTCCTACATTTAGCTCCTTTGAGCTACACAATGTTACCAAAATTATCAAATTGAAAAGGATTGCTATGGTCATGAGGAAAATCTTACAAAAGTTTAGTATTTTTGTTGAATATTTTTGGACCACAACATGTTTAACTATATTTGTCTAGCAAACAATGCGATTGAGTCGGATATTGCAATTTTCCATGACAACGCATTTGTATTTTAAATTACAAAAAATTATTCTCAGTTTCCAAACATTAAAAATTTGCTTGAAACTATAACAAATTTTTGCAAGATACTATGCTATACTGAAACTTCTTTGATTTGTAGTGTAGCAAAGAGAGTAATAAATCCATATGTAATTATAAAAGCTGTTCTCTCAAATTGAAGTTTCTGAGATCAAACTTGTTGCTAGACATTTTTAAGCCTACAAAAAACGTTAACCTCAATATCTTCAATAGAGGTCGGACATTTGATGTAAAGAGAAAAAAATTCAAGGCTAAAATTGCAAAGCTCTATAAAAATAGGTATTTTTTATGATATTGTAGACTTTTACTTATTATGATTTATTTGAAAATAGTCTTGTGTCATCAAGTCTTGACCATATCAAATTTCGCAAAACATCCTGAGGACTTTGCTTGACATGACGTCTACTGTAGTTTATGATTGCTCCACCAATAATTCAGAGTAAATGTGTCAAGATAGTCCTTTCAATATCCCCTAACTCATTTTTTGCCTCATGGAGATTTTGGATTTTACCGTGGAATCTGGATAAAGTCAACACTTCAGGATTGATAAAATTTGTTGACTTTAACCATGACGAGAATATAAAGAAATGCAAAATGTGAATGATTTTAAGAAAGTGTTTCCCTCAAAGGCGGTGACTTCAAGCAGATTCAACTGTATAGAAAATTGAGTGGGGACTTGGAAAAAAGTTTTTGGACCAGCTGATGTGTAAAAAGTGTGTTTATTCCTTTTTGGCCTAACTTTAATTTTAGCAGCACCATATCAATATTAAATCTTTTTACATTGCTCCAATCACAGTATGTCTTCAAAAAGATTGCAGTTTACTTTAATCTCCTTCTTGCTTTTACTTAATTTTTACTAAGCTATCTCTCTTTATGTTGTACATAAAACATATTTTCTTCTTTTCTTGCTTTCCACTTTGACGGATTTCAATTTCAGTAATTAACACGTCTAAGCAACCTTTTTACACACCATTACTCTTGTAGGCCTACACTCTTTAACAGTCTTGTAGGACAAGAAGTTATCTAATTCACTTACAAGATGGTCTTAAAACAATTTTCTTTTAAATTAAACAATTTTCAGCTCTATGGTGGTGAAAAAGTGAACCGTATGAGATGTCTCATATTAAATATACTTTAATATAAAATAAATATTCCTTTTATACATTTTTTTGGTATATATGGAACTAATAAAAAAGGAAAAAAGTGAACAATAAACCCAAAGAAAATTTTGTTTAAACCTTTAATTTCTCACACCAACCACAGTTCATAAAAAATGTGAACTCATTAATATATATAGAAAAAAATATTGAACACACGTTTAAAACTACCATCACTAAACTTAGCTTAGAATGTTAGATTTATATCTGTAAGAAGTTGAATGGAAAGTTAAAATCTGAACCATAACACAGGAACATATAAATGAAAAAACCAAATGATTTAAAATAAAAAGAAATACAGTGTAATCCACTTATATCATAAGCAGTTTAATCAACATTTGCACATATCAATATCAGTTCTTATTACACATCATTTTTCATAAGTATAACTCCTTGAAATTTCCTCGTATATTCATTTTTTCCTGGTCCTCCACAATATATCGTTTTCTAATTGGAATGACCAGCATTATCCATAAGTATAAATTGGTAAAGTACATGGTATTCACTGCAATCAGTCATGGATTCAAGTACTCAAATCAAATTCCTGTAAACTTCCATCTCAACTTTTTACATTCCTGCAAAGCGGTCGATT
>BMAT01002135.1:369033-381171 GCA_019649035.1 Elysia marginata | reverse complement strand
AGAGTTTTTATAGCCAAGTTGGAGAAAAATAAATCTTAGAGCGCAAAAAAGTAAAGAGCAGCTAACCCACTAATTTAAATTGATTGTAAATTTTCTTCAACAAAATAGGAAAAACATAAATTTTAAAGTCTATTTTTTCGTATTATTCTCGTGGGCTAGATCCTTATTGTTGTCGACGGAAGACTTAATCTTTTTTTTTTCCCTGTGCTTTCTATTCTTTTTGTGACCCGGTTTGGTTAGATGGTTAGATACTCAATTTGTTAGTTTATGCTATACAATACGATATATAGACAAATAACTTATGTCTACGACTTGTAACAAGTGTGTAGTTAGATCTCTTAGCCTGATATTATATGTTTTAATAGCTAGGCATGCTGTAACAGTGTAAGTAAAGTTAATACAACATTACTAAATCCTCCGCTCTAGCGAGTCGCGAGGCAGCACTTCCCCATTCCCAGTCCATATGGGACTGTCCAGTGTCACCATGGGGCCGAAAAATTTGAAGCTCAGTCTCGTGCTATGGTGACATTGTTAAATGTTAAATCGCTATTCTATTCTGCAGTTCAATAAGATACAAAGAGAAGATAGCTAACGAGAGGAGACGGCCAGAGTGAGATAAAGAGGAAGAGATGGAGAGAGGGAGAGGAGGGGTGAAGGTTCAGGGTAGCCTTGAGGGTGAAGTTGTTTGGTTTTTCCTACTGTAGGAATCTGCATTATTTCTGCTGCTGTAAAACAGCAAATGTGTCTATTTTATTGAAGGTATAGATGCTTTAGGTCACGTCGAATAGGGATATAGGCTGTACCTCTTTTTGCACAGTTTCATTTTTCGTTTAAGGCCGCTGAAAGGAAAATAATCAAATCAAGAACAGTTGGGCTGAGACCGGGGATCAGAAGACTTAATCTTGTTTTTATTTCTTCTTATTGCGTTTGTTTTTGTTGTTATTGGTGGGTTCCTTCCATTTAATCTATCATTTTATCATAACGGTCGGACTATATTTCAACAAATTATGACAAAAAAAAAATGAAATAAGCTTGTACATAACAGCTTGAAACCATTGAATGCACCTGTTTTTTTCCTCAGCGCAAACCAAGTAACCCTTTACTAATTTAAAGATCAAACTAAGCAGTTAGCAACAAACAGAAAGCTTCTGTTTGCCTGAGTTAAGTTCTACGCGTATACAACATTTCATGTGAGAGGCATTTCGGGACAACTATATTGGATTTGTAAACTCACTCAACCCCTCCCCATCAAAGAATGAAAAACAATGTAAGCCTGTTGGGAAACCTGGCATTGTTTCTTTTAAGACACTTTGGTGACATATGTATCTTAAAACAGTAATATTGCATTTCTAGCTGAAAAAAAAACATCTTTCAGGGATCAGCAGTTCCGGTTCTGAGGGATGATAATTTTTAACCATGAGTTTTCAGATTGTTTAGAATAGTGCTCTGCCGGAGTGAATAGTCACACTGTGGAGGCAGCCTCTGTACAATCAGTAAAGATTGAAAGAAGCGTAGTAGCAGCGTTACTTAAGCCTAGTGTCTTTGAAAGGCAAGGCAGTGAGTGCCGAGGCTACTGTAAGCCGAAGGTTAGAATCATACCAAAGGCAAGCATTTTTCAGCTATTCTTTACCCAAACCTGCTGTAATTCACTGCTGATGTTATACCGGTACCTTAAATCATTCAATCACATGTTGCCTCAGCAATTAGGTCCTAATCGATAATATTCTCCACAGCGTGTGGCAACGGTACGTATGGCGCCCTCTGCAGACAGCGGTGTAGTGACTACTGTGAAGGGGGCAGTCAAGCTTGCCACAATGTAAATGGAACCTGTCATCACGGCTGTATTCCAGGCTACAAGACCCCTTTCTGTACAGAAGGTCAGTAAAAGTGAAGGTAAAGAGCGTTTTTTAAATATGCTGTAAGCGCTTTACATGGGTATAATAAAGTAAAGAGCGTTATTTTGATACCATTATAGTGACAAGATCGTTGGAACGTTGTCAGCCGGGTACCCATGTAACGCCTGATTATAGATTAAACACCAACTTGTAACGACAGGGCGTGAATCCAAGACCTGTCGGTCTATCATTAGACCTTGACTCCACAGTTACATTGATGCTTGTGCTACTGAGACTGTGGCAGAAGGCCGTGAATTTATTTTTCCTCATGTTAAAGTGTTCTTTAAAAACAACATAGAAAATAAACGTGGATGTGAAATGATTTGATGTTGTTTATTTGCTCACTTACATAGTATTACTTTGCCATAAATATTGAAGAGAATTGACAAAACATATGGAAATGGCCAAACTCAGAAATTGCCAGTTGCGATGCAAAACTGAATCTTTTTCCACCATCAGAACTAACATATTTCGGATTATAATTTTGTTTTCGTTTCTTCAGTCTCTAACAATAAATTCTAACAAATACCAAAAGGCATTAAAGTATTAGCCTTTTAAATCAATAGTTTCCTTTGTTATATCAAGATCAACTGTCTCGAAAGTAGGAAGGTTTAAGTTACAAAGGGTTGGTATTTTGAAAAATTTGTTTCTTAGCTCCTAAACATTAAAATTTTATGAAACTATCTACATTTTGTTGAAATGGAAAGAATTTGACATCATCGTCATCATCATCAACATCATCATCATCATCATCATCATCATCATCATCATCATCATCATCATCATCATCATCATCATCATCATCATTATTATTATGATATTAATAGTTGTTATCGTTGTAGTTATACTAATTACTATTACTGTATATTATTATAACTACATGTACACGATTGTTATCAATATTGTTAGTACAAAAAGTTTTGTTATAATGGTCCATTTTCTCGCAGTCTGTAAAGTTGGAACGTACGGTCCTGGATGTACAAAAAACTGCAGTGAGTTCTGTGCTGGCAAGGTCAAGACCTGCACCGTTCTGGACGGGTCTTGTCTACAGGGCTGCATGCCTGGCTACCAGGCGCCTCTTTGTACAAATAAAAACGGTAACTGTACTTTGCAATCCAAAATATACTCTCCACTGCTTATTTCATATCTTTAAAATCTTTCAAACATTTGATTGTGCAGTGGCTACCTCCACTATTTATTCTCATCTCTAGATCTACATTTTATATGAGGTATACCTGAAATGTTATCGTTTGTTCTCTGTGTTTTTTTGTTTACGGCTAAGTGTTGGTGTGCTTCTGGATTTAAATGGTTGCCTTTGGTGTGATTTGGATCTTCCCGTTCAAGTAAGCAAGTCGTTTAGAGAGGCTAAGCAAGAACTTTCGCCATGAAACTTCTTTTCTTAAAAAGCGGAGAGACGACATGGTATAAGCTGTGTTTCTCTCAGTGGCAGGGCGGTGGGTGCCGAAGCTACTGTAAGCCGAAGTGTCGGATCATACTAAGGGCAGACATTTCGGGCTTTTCCATTTAAAAGCCTACGTCTTTCCGCTGCTAATTTCATACCTTTAAAATCTTTCATTATTTCGGGGCAGCGTGGCGGAGTGGTTAGCGCGTCGGACTCGAGATCTGGAGGTCGTGGGTTCAATTGCCGACCATGCCATGCCAATTTACCATAACTTTCCCCAGTCCACCCACCTGTAAAATGGGTATCCAGCTACAGGCTTCACATGTACTAGTCTGCTGGGACATTTGTGGCGCTGCTCTGTGGCGACACAGTTACGCTGAGTAACGAAGACAAATTTTCCGAAAGGGATTAATATAGTGTAAAAAAAGATAAGGCAACATTATGGAAAACAAAGAAGCGTAGGAAACTTTTTAATTGGAGGTTAGCCCATTCTTAGATTCTTCACTGAAACCAATTCCATCATCTCCGCTGAAACCCGTGAGAGAGCGGGCAATTTACTAATTGTAAGAGAAGAATATAACTTTACCTGTGCGTTGGTCGCGTCCAGTTTGCTCAATCAAACCTATCGACATGTATTTAGATTTAGACTAGAGTGAAGGCATTCGTGTTTGATAATTATAATCACTTTGTAGATTAGATAGAACTTCTTTCTAATAATATTAGGAATATAGAAATATAGGAAAAATTATCTTGATGAGCCAGAAGCCCGTCAATTGTCTTGATCCCGATCCCCACCTACTTGTGGAGATCAAAGAACTGGCTAGAGAGAGAAATACATGCAGAATTTGTATCTGTGCAGTAGCTTGTCGACTTGGTTTTTGAATGAGTTAATACTCGTGATTTCGAGGAGGCTATTCCATGTCTCAACTATCTTAAGACTAAAGCAGTTTTTTCTTATACATATGTGGCAGTTTTGTTTTGCGAGTTTGTAGCAATGGCCTCTTGTTCTGATGTCTTTGTTGAATGTAAGATAGTCTTCAGCAATAACGTTATAGAAACCGTTCGTTAGTTTGTATGCTTCTATCAAATCTCCACGAAGTCTTCTATACATTATGCTTCGAAGGTCTAACGCTTGTAGTCTTTGCTCGTAGCTGAGATTTCTAACATCTGGTACTAGTTTAATTGCCCCCGTCGTTGAACGTTTTCTATTAATGTTTCTTGTAATTTTGATTTTTCCCCAGCACCCCCTTCAACAAAAGGCCCACAACTGTGGATGATTATACTTGCTGTCGCTGTTTCTGTCATTGCTGTCGTCAATGTCATCGCCGTGGTTTTGTGGTAGGTAAAATGAAAACAGGCAAAACTTTGTGTAGGGTTTTTAGTATAATAATAGATAAAAAAAAAGATGCCCCGAGCTAGCCATGATGATTTAGACCTTGATACAGTGAAACCTCTAAATAAATACCTCTTAAAATATTGCTAAATACAGGTCTTATAAGTTAAGATGTTAAATTACTTTACCCATATAAGCGGACGTCTTCAAATTTAAAGTCACATACGAGGGGAGGTCATTATTGAGGGGTTCCACTATACAGTCCAATACAATGAAAGGAGACAGAGTAACCTGCTGATTGACACGCCATTATTTGGTTCTTGCTCACACAGCAATTCTAAAGTCAGCTTCACATGACGCGTATCCCGTACGAAGGACTCGGAACGGTCTCTGGACCGGTAAAAGGCTGTGTGCTGTTTTTGCTTTCAGATAGGACGTTAATGCTGCGTGGGTATAGATGACATATAGGGACAGAATTTTTTTCAAAGTCTCCGGTTAAGCGATAGTCTGAAGTCTTCCGTATGGCATGCGCCATACAATATACACGGTTATACAAAGGTAACCTGTGTTGAAGTTGCACAAAAAAAAGCTTAGCTTTCTTCGCCGCTAGATATAAAGCGATTATTAACATTTTAAGAAGTAATTTGGTCAATGTGTATTAGGCTCTCTTACTCTTAGACCAGCGGATATTGGATTTTAAGCACGGCCGTATCATAAAAGCGACTCCACTCCAACACAAAGGCTGTTTATTAGTTTATAGGCCAAAAAATTCTCCTTAGGGTTAAGTTAAACCAGTGGCTGAGAATTTGCCATCTAATAAACGATGCTTTTGGTCGGTACGGTACGTCTGTCTATAAAAAACTTTCATTTCTTTCTTGTAGACTTATCACCTAAAAAAATTTTCGAAGTCTTAAGTAAAATGTCATAAACAGCTAAAAGCTTGAGCGTTAGTTTGTTATTCATTAAAAAACACCTGTAGGGAATGAGATTTCAACAAGAGTAGCGGAACTTTCCTGATGTCTCTCCGAGTGAGATTCAATCATTAAGGCTAGCACATGCCGATTTGCGTTCTAAGGTATTTTTTAGAAAATATTTTAAAGACAATATTATGTGAAAATTAAATGGGATTAAGCGCTGTCTCATAAATAAATTCTTTTAAAATTTATGCGATAGATTTATTTTGAAGATAAACTTTTTATTTAGCTGTATAGTTTTTTTTAGCTCTAGATGTGAAATCTTTCATAAAAATAAGAAACTTTAGTATAATAATAATGTAAGTCTAGACTACAATAACCACTATAGTATTTTGCGGTGTTGTCTTCTAGAAAAGGGACGCTACTCTTGTTTTACCTCTAATCTCATTCCCTATTGGCGAAAGGTTTGGAGGAACTTTGCCATTAAAAGACTCATTATACTTTTTTGACAGGCTACGACGTAAATCACCTAACCGGAAAAGACGAAAGCCTATCCCCCTTGACGACAAAGTGTCGGCGACACAGGCAGACAGTTCTGAGAGTGCTCGCGGTTCAAGGGAAGAGACCCGACCTCCAAGTCGTGGTGTCGCCATGTCAACGCAACCATTCTCAAACTACGATATCATACCGGCTTCAGACCCCGCCCGAGACGCTATTCATACTTATGCAACTGACTTTGACCCATATGATCATGTGCTAGAGAGGATCTACGAAAACGCTTCTTCTGAGCCCTTCCCCACTGTGGAAGCAGAGAAAACAGACAAAGCCAGAGAATCTCAACTCCCAGATAATGGACAATATATTCAACTGGAGGATGTTCGCTCTTCCAATAATGATGCCACTGAGACTACAGAATTTTCGGGCAAAGATGGAGACTACCTCACACCCATTGATGGCAAGGAAACAGGCAAAGCCGGAAAACCTGAACCCCAAAATAACGGACAATACATTCGGATGGAGGATGTTCGCTCTTCCGGTATTACTGCCACTGAGACTACAGAATTTCCCGGCAAAGATGGAGACTACCTGACACCCATTGACGGTAAGCTATATCAATACAAAATGAGTATTAAACACTGTTGCAAGACATATGTAATAAACTATTCTTCAAATGCTTTCATTTAAGGCATTTCAGATTGAGGCTTTGGTTCATTTTTCGATGATTTGAGAAACTTAGAATTCTGTTATTACGTTTCTCTCTGACGTCAATCTCAGCTTTATTTTGATATATGTGGCGCAAAATGATTCGGAATAGGTGAAGTTACATTTTTCGTTAATTTTTTGTTGTTATTTTTAATACTAAAACCTTTAGGACTATCTTCTGTTTAGGTTTAGGTCTACTTAAGATGCTGTACTTTTTAATGGGCAATAAATACTAATAAATATCTAGATTTGCTGTTGTAGTGTATCCATATTGTAAGATTAACACAATGAGTGTGATCTATGGAATGTATATCATTTAAGAGATTTTATTGTTTAAATTTCAGTTAATAATTGTAAAAGAATATAACATGACCACGTCATTGTTTAAACTTTGTGGAAGTAGTTTTCAATATTTTGCCAATTCAAACTGTTGTCAAATTACTAAGTAAGTATGAGAAAGTGCCTATCTAAATTATGTTTTCTGAACGAAAACATTTTTTTTTTGTCAGCAAAATCAAAGACTTTGATTTTTGTATGCCCAGGACAATCGAAGTGCAGTATCTGTATTTAAGACCTGAAAGAAGATACTGCACCTTTAATGTCCCAGGCAGTTGTATTGACAGCACTATTTTTTCACTTCTAGATTTAAAATGCCCAACGTTGAATAATACATCAGTGGTGATTTTTATTGTTTCGAATCCTTTAAAGATAAAACAATGCAGGTGTACTTTGTGACTTTTTGCTCTTTCAAGCTAACCTTTGGAACTACTAGTATGAGTATTCCGATAGCTCAATTGGTCGTGTTTCTATATCTTAAGAGTAAAAAAATGGCAATATTTATCATCATCAATAATCAGTGAATTTCATTTAAAAATAAGGTCCCTAACAATATGTGAAAAGTGGTATAACCATTGTCTTCTTTAATTTGATATTAAACGAACTTCTTGTAATCCCACTAAAAAGGACCACTGGTATTTTATTTTTTGCAGTTCAGACTTAACATCAAGCACACCCAGAACCTCCAATATTGAATACGTCTCAACATGATTGTGGAAGCAAGTCCACACTGATTATATACTAGAGGCCCTCACCCGCCAATAGAGAAACGATTTTCGGAACTTATGCAATAACAAAAAGTGCTAGATGAGTCGCATGAAATCAACACAAACTACGAATTTGATTCAAGTAGTGGGCATGGGTGGGGGTGGGGGCGGAGAGATTTATGCAAAGAAAGAAGAAAAGAGTTGCATTTACGCACAATAGACTGGTGGAGAGAAAGAGAGAGTGAGAAGATGAAAGAGAGAGGGAGTGTGTGTGTGTAAGTATGATAAAGAAACAAAATAAGACAAACGGAGAGAGAAAGAGAGAAAAGGATTGATAGGAGACAAGAGAGAGAGACAGATAGACAAACAGGCAGAGAGACAGAGAGACAGAGAAACAGTGAGAGAAAGAGAGGCAAACAGAGAGAGAGGCAGAAAAGGAGAGAGACAGAAAGAGACAGAGAGAGAGGGGTAGAGAACGAGATCCAGAGAGACAGAGAGAGGAGAGAGAGACAGAGAGAGAGAGAGAGAGAGAGAGAGAGAGAGGCGGAAAGAGAGAATGAGATTGAAGCATCTGCAAAGTCATTTTCATTAATGTCTTCAACTGTGTTTTCATAACTTTCATGTTTGCTATAATTGCATTCTATTCTAATGATCAATAGTCACCAACTTATAACTATCAAAATTTTAATGTACATTTATGTATGGAGCAATTATCATAATAATTCCATCATTCTTTCGCTTACTTTGTTTTTAATACAGTTAGTATATTTTCGTCTACTTTTTTTCATATATTAAAATTTTATACACTAAAGTTGTGTTCGAAACTTAGATTGTTATAAGTTTTTCCTTTATTTTAAATATGTACTTATTATGAACAATTGAATGAAAAAAAACTTGTATGTTTGTCTGAGCGTTTTTTATGGCGATGGTGTACATAAAATTATGAATTTCCCTTTTCGGGACCAATAAAATTTATCGCATCTTATCCTATCTTATGAAGACGAACAAGAAAAGGCACAGCCCCGAACTACCCAGGCGCACAGTGATTCGGCCTGATTCTGAATATCAGCCTGTGAAATGACATAAAATGATACTAGATCCATGTCACAACAAAGTTTGACCACAATCTTCTTCTAGAATAAAACCTAAAGTAAATAAATCCTATAATGGTGTCGCAATTCACAATTAAATAATTTTCTATCCACTGTGCCCCGATTTCTATTATTTATCATAAGGCTCATCAAATTTTTAGATCAATCCATTTTCTGATTTAAAAAACATAACAAAACAAAACTCGAACGCGCATTTCACAAAACCTCCCTTATTATGTCATTTTTTATGCTTTACCAAAGAGACACAGAAAGGGTTACGTAGAATAGTTTGGCCTATTTTACTTTGTAACAAAAAGCGTAATTGTGCAGACCAGAATTTATCACATTGGTGCAGCTTCAGAAATAAATCTCAGCTTTCCAAGTGGTAGCTAAAATACGATTTATCAAACAGAGTCCTTGCGCCCCCACGACGATAACGTATGACTTAATAGCTAGCAGACATAGGCAACATGTGTATAACAGCAGACGATTGGCTAACGGGCCATCAGTGCGTCTATTTTTAGATAGCCACTCTGGATTTCCTGTCCTACGGAGTTTGCAATATTATTAATTTTTATGAGGGTAGGGGGGGGGGGTTGGGGGGGGGGGGGGGGTCAGGTTAGCAGTTGTCATACTCTGCAGCTTCAGCTGTCTTCCTAAGTTCTGGGATGAGTTAATGCAACTCTTGTCTATCGTCTGTAGTTCTGCGTAAACCGTTTAAGTCTCGAGGGCCAGGTGTTCCTGTTGTAGCCATTTTAAGTCGCTGTTCAGGGTGGTTGGCAGAGTCGTTGTTGGGCTTCCTTTCAGCTATAAGGATTTTTACTAGAATTGAAATTTATTGTCAAATTTGATAGAATGGACAGATCTCTTTTAAAATGGGACCAAATTGTTCAAATGATTTCTAGGATTTGTACGAAAAAAATTTGTTTCATTGGATTTTATAAAGTGAGATGGCCGGATATTTTCATCAGGTAATGGATTCCGAGGACTAAGCTGTGCTATCTTCAGTGAAAAGAATCTTATTTCTTTTTGACTTAGTAATCGCCCATGTTTCCCAATGATACTGTAGTATGGATTTCAAGAGTGAGTTGTAAAGTCCAACCATTATACGGCGATCGTATGCGACCAATTTCAGCCTCTATGTATAGATCTAATTACAAGCTTTTTCTGTTTCGATAACTTTCATTTGAAAAGAAAAGGCCCCAAGAACACATATACTCGGGAAATTCAATAATGCAGAAGATAACAAACAGCATAGATCTATAGATTTCTCATATAGATCTAGCAATGGTTCTAGCTCTACGTTCTGACATGATAGATCTACATGGAAATTATAACCCACCAGTAGAGTGGTTAAGCTTTGTTTGTCGATGTTTTTGTTGTTGTTTACCTTCTCCATATACTTCAAATTTACTAGGGACAAGGTTTCACAAAAGAAACTTAATAAGTTTGATAAATTTCCCTTTGGCTGAAATAAATGTCTCGTGTCCAAGTGAATGAGTCGGATGTCGCAATTTTCAACTTCAAAGGCAATACTGTTTTGAGCAAGGTATTTTGCTAGCATTTAAATGCAAAAAACTTTCATTAAAATACCAAAGTTTTGTGGAAAGATCTTGAAAGTTTTCCTGATTTAGAATACAGGGAAAAAGAAGAAAAATTAAACTTTTCAATGGTGTTTTCCAACTTCCAACCGATTCGACCTGGATGTGAAACCCATTAGTTGTGTCGCAGGAGGTAATACATTTTATTTAGAAAATCAATCTTTTGGTTTAGAATTAACTTTTTGTTTCTCGTAAATTTTTTAGTCAAAAGCAGGGCTAATGTATATGTACTCTCACCCCCCTCGAGGCTCAACCTCCCCAGGAAAAATGATTAATCTGATGGCATATCAAAGGCCAATGTAGGCCAAGCCATCAGCTCTTACATAAAATGCAAATGCAACTGTCACAGATTCCTGACCAATGGCAGCCTTTGCTCTGTTGAGGCTGGGGTAAGGCTAGAGCCAGGGAGCACAGGTAGGCCTATGAAACCAGTGGACGCAGTTCAGATTTGGGATACAGCCAGGGAGGATTTGTCTATTGGCTCAGAGAAAATTTAATCAGATGTAGCTCTATACAGCGCGATTTACATCATCATGCAAGAGGTAGCTAAACATCTCGATGTTATATTTCATTGTTACAATAATTTGGGATAGCTGAAGCCATGTGCTAGGACTCAGATGTATGCTATTAATTGAGTGGATTTTTGTGTTGAAAAACACATTTTCCTGCTTTTATTTTTTTATCTGGAGGTGTGGGTTTTTTTTTGTATTATGTTGATGGGGGGAACGGAGGGCATATGAGTGGAAGGTAACTTGACCCTACCACTGGTTTTCCCAAAGTTAAAATGTCGGACAAGGTGGCATTCACTTAGGCAAGCTGAGATAACTGTTGTCTGTATATTTCAAACCTTATCTCATATTGGTCATGTTTTGAAGCTTTTATTACAATAACGCTTCTCAGTTTGCATTACTTTTTTTTAAAATATTGGTTTACTCTTCTCTCATTTATAGACCAATGAGACACCATTATCTCTCAAATCAGCATGATTTTAAAAGACAAAGTGAAAAAAAATATCAGCCATTTATATCACTTAAAGTTTACTTTGTTGGGTATTTTTTAAAACCATTTACAATAAACGTGAAAAAGCACAATGGTAAATAGTTTGTTTCAGATTGTTTACAAAGCAGCCTTTACTTTCTTAGGAAATGGAGTTAAATTGCCACCAAAAGTCCTTATTTTAGTACATGCACTTTACTTTCAAAATACAACCCACCCACCCCCGAGGTCTACCTATAAAAAGCTTCCGTCCTCGCTCCCAGCATTTTAAGTGATGGCCGCCTTTATAAGAGAGATAATGTCTTATATATTGTTAGTTATACTCCTCGAGGAGTACAAGTGCGGAAAAGTAAGATTGGTCACTATGCTGGAAGAATCTGATGACCCAGTGGTGAAAACCGTTCAACCATCCATAAAGACCGGCAGAAAGTGGAAAGTAGCGGAAGCCATTGACGAAGCAAAAGAATACGTCAGGCTGAAAGAGGTAATCGGCCAAACTCAAACTGACCGTAAAGGACTTGGGTCATCCTCAGTCAAATGGTGGTCAAAAACAGAGGGTAAAGAAAAAAGAGACATGGTCATAGATGAGGTAAGGCAAAGGGAAGATGTCAAAAGAATCCAAAAGGCAGTCCAGCAATCTCAGCAAGGTCAGTGGACGAA
>BMAT01002135.1:340388-358170 GCA_019649035.1 Elysia marginata | reverse complement strand
TTCTTTGTTAAGTTGTAAGAGCTTTTTTATTCAACCTTGTTGACAAAATTCCAAACCATCGAGAGCAAGAATTTTTGCTTCCGCTTTTTCCTTTTGTGTCGACGTCATAACAAAATAAACTAAATTGCGAAACATGGAAAATAATAAAAGGAGAACTACAGTAAGGAGGATTATGAAACATGATAAGATAATTATGAGTGATATCTCTACAACACTCTGTACCGCCAACTGCTCTATTATAATAATTATGATGATGGACCTAAGGTTCTTTATTCTGATCTCCTATATAAATTTATGGGATGTGAGTAGAAGACATTTCGTTTATAATGGATGGTTTAGGCGATTAGAACAATAAAGAGCAAAAGAGTTCATTTGATTGTAGGTCTTGTAAAACTAGTTAAATTACACATATTTATTTCCTTGGCTGGTTCGCTTTTAGGTGTTTCTCTGTATAATATAAAATCATGGCAGTGGTAAAATGGTTTGAAGATCTTAAGTCGTCCATTTTTAAGTAGATTTAAATAAAAACAAGCAGGAATCGGATAAGAAACCCTGATAAAAATCCATTGCATCTTATATAAAAGCTATGCTTCTTCGAAAACTAACTGCTTTTTTGCATTGGACCTAGAACAAGGTCATATTTGTTATACTTTTATAATACTTCTGTTAGCCAAAGCTGTAAATTATATTTGCGCCACACCCATTAATTAGATGAGTGTGCTGAAGGCTTCATTGCCTATCATTATGATGGTATTGGTTGATATTTCGGCACTCATGCACCCGTTGAGTAAGTTTAATGAGAGAAACAGATATAATAGGATTTTTCAACGTCTGAATCTTGCACCGAAGCAGCTGGGATGTAAATTCAAGAAGCAAAAGCCAAGTGTTCATTCTACATGATAAAAACCAAGTAAAACAGCTTTGATGTAATTAATTGTCTATCACTAAACAAACTATGTTTACTTTGTCACATCCTCTCTTTTGTCCCCTGATGTTACTTAGAAGACACTACCAAAGTAGAAATGATTATGACCTATATCTCAGCAGGGTCACGTGCATCTGGATAAAACACCAATCTTTTCAGCCTTCTTTATTGCAGGTAACGCAACTAACTTTTGCTTTGAACATAAAAATGGCTGCTTGAAAATGTATTTGCCGGTATTTTGTAGCAAACTGTAATGCAAGTCACTGCTTGTTTCCTCTGAGCAGAGGGCATAGCTTCGCCGTTTTAAAATTGAGAAATCTTATCTGACTGGCTGATTGACTTGGCTGAAGATTTCGTCTTTACACGTTCATCTTGATATAGGGCTGCTCTAAGAATTTAAAAATTCTTTAAGAGTAATTCCCCTTGGGCAATGGTGAGTTTTTAGGCTTACATTGAGCTCTCGAGTTATTCGAATAAAATACCCCCCCCCCCCCCCAAGGGTTCGCTGGGGAGCCAACGTTTTGAATTTTACACGCAAGAGACATTAGTCCTGAAACAACCCCATTCTCATCTTCGAAACTGATGACTGTCATCACCAATAAGAATTTTTTGTTGCCTTTCTCACGATCTTCATTTTTGCTTCCATCCTAATACTACCATCTTAGTTATCATCGATATCGCTGTTGGTTTTATCGATAACATCATTCCATTTTTTGTTATATCGATACCAGCATTATATTCTTTTGCATGTAGAGATATGAAAACCAAGCCCACCATCGTAATATGTTTATTAATAATATCATGATCATGCGTTAATAAAGTTCACACCACCAGATCAAACATCAACGCCACCGCCATTCTCACCAAGCTACCGCTACTTTTGGTTCACAGATTGAAAAGCCTTGCCATTGTTGCCATATCAATCATCTTTCCTCAGTTTCAACTAACTTTTATTTCAATCATCTTTCCTAGATTTCAGCTAATTTTCATTTCCATTGTCTTTGCTCGATTTCAACTAACGTCGTGTCACTTTATAGCCCTAAAACCCCACTAGCTTCCATGTTAGGAAGACGTTACCTCATTCATACCAAAAGGCCTTATTCTTCCTTTCCCCCTCTTTTTGTTGTTGACAATAACTTTTGTGATTTCTGGTACAGTTGATGAAGGTTGTAAATTATAAATATCATAGATTAAAGCGTCTCACTGTATCTTAAAACGCTTCAATAATCTCTCATTATTCTATTTTATCTTATCGAATATGAAAAACAAGTATCCAGTATCCCCTTGATTCCCATGAGATATCAAAATGAGATTTAACAACCAAAACGAGGCCAAATCACCTGAGTACGATGCTTTGAGCAAAGTGACGTCTTCCAAGTTTCCCGAAGATGCAAATACCCCTACTACATGTACTCAATAAAGTTGTTTCTCAGTGATATATGGTAGACAGTGGATGACAAAACAGCTAGAAATCTCAATGCAACCAAAAGAGCATTACATCGAGTACTGCAGGCGTGCTCAATGTGCGGGGAGGAGAGCTTGTTTTAAGACACCGTCGCGTGGGTCCACCGGACCAAGTGCCTGGGCTGTGTCTATTTACCTAGAGTGCCAGTAAACAGGCAGGGGCGACTGTCAGCAGACACAAAGGCGACTTACCACAGACCACCGGAGACTGCAGAGCCGGCCGAGAAAGGTTACGACAATGCCTGACACCTCACCGACCAGCCTACGGTAATTTTCGGTAATTTTTGCCTCCTCGATGCGTGAACTTGAAGCCCGGAGGCGACACAAACCAGTTATCACTGTCGCCCTCAGTCCCCGGAACTGACAGCTTTATTGACCTCGGAGAGCCGCTGTCGCCACACGAAATACAACGTATTGGAGTAGGTCAAGGAACAGGGAGGTACCGATGCTACGTTTTCTAGAACAAAACAAGGAAAACGTTCAAAACTTTTTAATGTTTTTGAACATGCAAAACAAACGATGCAGATGTGTATTCATGATCACGCGTGGGTTAAAATCACAAATTGCTTTGGTGGTAACTGTGATTTAAATAGAAAATAGAAAAATTCCTACAGATATAAACAAATAATAAAAAATAAATAAAGAAAACAAAGGTGATATAAATCAAATTTGCATAAAAAAAAGCAAACTAAGAAGATACTTTTCCTCGTAGAATTCTTGAGTCGTCTGAACAATTACAGATGTAATGAAACGTTATGCAATCAATTTTATTTCTTTTTTGTAATTCATTAACATGTAGCAAAAAACTAAAACAAACAAACCAAAATTAGACAACCAATAATGCTATCGCGCTTTCTCTACCTACCCAGGGACCTCCATCTTTTCATAAAAACCACAAACATCTAACAAATAACACAAGAATTAAGCCGAGCTAAAAAGAAATTCCTTTACTTTTATGTACATTCAAAGATGAGATAGACTGATGAAAGATATACCAAATAAATTAATGATGTTCAAAGTAAAATGCGGCGGGTAGCGGCCACAGACGCCCTAACACTTGAAAGGCAGGACAGCGTAATGATGTTCTATAAATAGAACTCAATCACTTATTTAGCGCAGTAATACTTGAACGTATAGGGCGAAATTTGTTGCTCCACGATATGAATTTTACATTATTTTCTTTACTGATCTGCTCATTTCCGCATAAGTCTTGAACAGTTATAAAAAGAGGCTTCGAGACGTTAAACATTCAAGAGCTATCTTAGAAGGGGAATAGTCCGTTTTAAACCGCCCCCCCCACCTACCCCCCCAGCGGCTAAGTGACCACTCGATGAAAATCCTTGAGAGAGATATAGACAAACAAAGACAACGAGGGGCAGAGAGAAACAACGAAAGAGAGAAAGACAGAGAGACAGCGATAGATGAAGAGAGAGAGAGAGAGAGAGAGAGAGAGAGAGAGAGAGAGCGAGAGAGAGCGGGGGAGAAATATACTGCCAACCTAAACACTTGAAAAACTATCACCAGTCATGTAGGTTTAAGTTTTTTGCCTATTATTATTTACATTAACTGCCATGCTTCTTTTCTTTATGCTGCTGGATGTACTAGGGGACGCTAAGTCAATAGTCAAACAAAGTTCCTCCCTAAAGTAATTAAAACGACATGCTATTTGTTTATTTATTTTACGGTGTAATTATCACGTGCCCTGTCATGACACGTTCTTTTTTTTTTAACGGGACGTCCCTTTATTGGTAGAGGCTTATTCGGCGGGTAAGGTCACAATGAGCTATAATCCCAACCGAAACACCATCTTTTCTCCCCAACCACCCCCCACCCTACTCCTTGCACTTACGCTCCCACATGCACTTTGTTTTTTTTTTCCTTTTTACGAAACTGTTACCGTTTGTAAAGTAAAGCAAGTTTGCGTTTTGTTTTGAGTCAATCTACCTTAATTTGACTAGTTGGGGTGTACCCGACCTGGTCGAGTAATAGACTGTACTGTGTCATAATTTGCCCTGCATTCCTAATATGTAACTGCATATTGACTGTATCGGTCCAATTTTGAAAACATCAATTTACATATTTTAACAATGTCCTATTCTCTGCATATCATCACTTTATCGACAAATCGCCAAAAAAATCATCTTCTTTTTAATTTGTTTCTTTTCCTATTTTCGCATCCTCTTAAAGCTATGTTATGTTAGGCTATTATACTATCATTCCCTATTTCTATCACTTTCTCTTAATTATTACAAAGCAATATGTCGGTCTCCAGCTCCCTAGATCTAGATCTCTAGGTATCTAGATGTGGATTATAGATATTTTAGTGTACTTCTCAGTGCAATAGAATCTAGAACTTACCGTAAGGATGTGGATTTAGATCTAGTATATAAATATAGCTCTATCTAAAAAAAAAAAAATCAAGATCTAGAAGCTCAAGGTAAGTTAAAATAATGGTGTAACCACAGCGTTAAAACTTTCAGTCATGTTCCACTTTTCTATATTCTGGTATATTATTTTTAAAAAGAAATTAAATTATTTTTAGTGTTGCGGAATTTAACGTCAAGATTCAGGCCTAGAATAGGCTTAGATCTGGCTCTAGATCTAGATATGTAAACATGGATTCTAGATATTTCAGTATGATTCACAATGAAATAGAACTAACCGTTAGGATTTAGTTATAGAATATTGGTATAGATCTAGATCTTTGTAAAAAAATGAAGATGTAGAAGCTCAAAAGCTCGAGATGCCCATATTTTGTATTTAATGCCCTGGGCCTAGATCCGGTAAGAGTTACCTCACCTTTGACCTATGCGCGTTTCATGGGAAAGATTTTAGTTCGATTTTATTATTAATTAACTTAAACAATCAGTAAATTGACATCTGACACGTTTTATTGTTACCACGGAAATCTGCATAAAATATTATGTGGAAAAACAAATTTTCATAACTTTTCGTTGAGTAGTAGACATTTTTATTGGCAGGTCAGTTTCAGCAACATGGTCTCTATTTAAGTGCACAACAAGAAAACCTGGCGGTGTTACCTTATTTTTGTTTCGACTCGAGGTAAGTTGCTTTTTACAAATATAATGATAATTGAAAAAAAAGCTGAAAATAAAAGTAAAACAGGGAGAAAAAGTTGTGTACAGGAGCAAGAAGAGGAGCTGTTTTAAAAGGTAAGTATTCTTTCGACGAGGATCTTACCACTACACCCTGGGGTTCAGATCATTATTTTATCAGACTTACATCTCTAATAATTTTTAGAGCTAAAATATATACCTTACTTTAAAAAAATTAACTTGCTTACATCTCTTATGGATCTCTACACACCGTGTGAAGGTTTAAATTTTTCCTAAATGTCTAAAGGGCTGCACCCGAATATTGATTTAATGTATATTCTTCATTTTGACATTTATGCCAGTTATCCTTTGGGATACACAATGAAAATCAGTTAAGACTTCCTGTAATACTTTAACTCACTTTAAGTTCAAGGAAGAGTCCAAACCTGAGTCATCTGTTAAAGTGGCCGTTCTAAATGTTCTAACAAATTAACAAGCGGCTGATTTCTTGAGCTCACCCACGTATTGTGCGATTTAAGGTTGATTTATGCTTCACTTATATTCTTTAAAGTAGAGTTATAATGGGTCCTCCACGTTTCCTGAAAAAAAAATTGATTAAAAAAATAGGACTAATGGGACAAAGGAATAACCCTGCCTGCTTACACTGGCTCTGCGTAACCTAATGGCGATTTCCTCTCACAACGGTTTTAGCACCACTGCACACTTAGGTACACGCTTCAACTACGATCCTCTTTGATTTCGTAGGTAGGGATAAATTATTGGTGTTCACAGTAGACACGCTCATTTTTAAAAGAGGTAAGTCTTTGATCTACTGTGCTTCATATCAACACAGGGACAAAAAAAAATCTTAAGGTCGTTTCACATGACGTATATCCCGTATTGAAGACTCTGGACGGTTTCTGGATCGGAGATTTAGAAGAAGTGATGTTTTGATAATAATAGAGACGTTGCGCGCAGACGACGATAACTTGGGACGTAGTAACACCCATAGGTAGCGTGGGTTTTTCAGCAGACGATTGGCTAACTAACGGGTACCACTAGCCCGTCAGCTATCCTAGATTTCCTTTCCTATGGGCTGCCCTCCTGAGCAGGCCCATAACGCATGGCCCTTTATACCCTCTACACTACCTACGCACCAATCACGTACCGTGAGAGGCTTAAAGTGGATCACAGCAGTTTTACCGATCCAGAGACGGTCCTGTACGGGACACGCGCCATGTGAAACAACCTTTAGGCGATAGAAACGGGGAGCGGTTTGCGATGAGTAATTAACCACTACCTGCGATAAGAGCGGAAACACTCGCTGCTCAGCCTTATCACACCCCCCTCCTTTTCCCTCTTACTATGACTGTTAAAACAACATGGATCAATGCTACAACAGAATGTCTCAAAGACTGCCTGTACTGAAACGGATATAAAAAAATTAAAATGCCCGCTGCAACATTAATCCAGACCGCATAGCTTGTTCTGACCAATGAAAATAATCAACGATATGAAATGAACAAAATGAAAGAATCAACCCACATACATATTAATATTTCCTGAACAGAAACCTAAAACGGCTATGCTGTCTGCAGAGCTGATAAGAACTCCAAGATCTACTGGATAAAGCCTCTTTCATTGTTTTAGTTCACAGCATGGTTAATGAAGCCAAAACCAAGCAATGGCTACAGCGATTCTTTGGTACTTTAATATGATATTGAGCACAGTCCATTTTGCAGCCAAAATTTTTGGCCTCCAAAATTATCGATGCGTCCTATTACGACATACTTGTAGCTACATTCTAAAAGTTACGACGAGGAGCCGATTAATGGGGCTGACCTAAATCTCAGCAGTCACGTGATAACTGATATACCATCAATCGTTTCCACCTCTCGACATGCCTATATCGTGGCAGAATGCGCACTCTTTATGTGTCACGACAGGAATTAAAATATGCAACGTAGATGAACACTCTCAGAGCACGTTTCGTGCTAAACTGCGCGCCAATAACAAGGTCTCGTGAATACCTCCGGGTAGATACAGGTCACCACCATTGGGTCATTATTCTTGAGCTTTGCATATATCAAGTTCTCCAGCGACCTATAGTATAAGATCATGTATTATGCTTGTAATGTTAAAGGCCAAATCTCTATTTGAGCCTCCTAGCAATGTTTTTGGGAATCAAACTATTCATAGAAGTTAAAAGCGAGTTTGTTGTGACACCTATATAACTATCAAAATCAAATTTTTTTATTGTCCTCCACAGGCTCATTGTTTGCTTTGCACAAACAAACATACTCGGGAATAGTGACCTTCAGAATTAAGAAAACTTGACACGCACAGCCTAAAATGGAAGAAAAATGGCACCAAAAAAATCTAAGCTTGATCTAGGCCTTATACAGACTCTAGATCATTAATATATCTTCTATACATGTATTAAGCTCTAAATCTAGATTATCTAAATTAATTATGTAAATCTAAATTCTAGATGTGAGTCAAATTTTTAGACCTCTTAGTAATTATAAATTTTAGATCTAGATCTGAACTAATTTATACATAATTCAGCAAACGAAGCTGCGAAACTATTTTGTTTTTGTGTGTTCATCCGCTTAACCATTTCGAAAAAAAATGTGGACAAAAGTGTGTAAAACTTGACCTCTCCTTTATCACTATACAGTTGTTTAACCCGCATGAAACAAACGGGAGTTTGTAATAAACACATCAATATGTAAGGTAAATAGCACATGGCAAAAAGAACTTGTGATATCGTTCTCATTATACATTTTTGAATAGGTTTGAAATTTTCGTGTACTAGTAGTAGTAGTATGCATCTTTTTTAACGGAATGACAGATAAAAAAGGGCAACTTTAATGGACAGTGTCTTTTCTGGCAATATAATAGTTTCAAGTGGTGGGAAAACTTTCATCATTTTCTTGCGATTTTCGTAGTACGTTTTATTAGTCTCTCTGGATTTATTTTGGATTTCTTATTTCCAGTGTGTGACCACCCCAGCTGCAGCATGACACAGCAGAAGTGACAGCACGCTCTCAACGACCGGTACTGTTTCATAAAACCAGAATATCATAACAAGGTATTTAGTTGTCGGGAAAACATTCAATAAGTCCGTTTTGCACTGGAAGCCACGAAAAGGAAAGTTTCAAAAACATGTAAATCTACATATTTGTTTTCCTAACCTAAAATTCTTTTAGGTAGGAATGACACGACTTTATAATCTGCAGTTATCTTAACATGTGGGATAGTTAAAAATTTTTGAATACCGTAGAGAGCATCATGAAAGGGGCGGTTCTGACACACGAGAATTTTGGAATTTCCACGGGGTTTTCCGATAATATTGACAGCTGTAGAAACAAGATGGCTGACGGTGTATCGCCTGCACTCACTTACACCAGCACAGCTGAAAACAGGTCGAATTTGCCAACAATTTGCTTTTCATAGCTGTGACTCTCTATGTCTCAAAATATATCATTATACCTGCCATCAAAATGAACCAATATCCAATCTAAACAAAAAAGAATAAGAAAAAAAAACTTCTCGACATATTATATATTTATGTATCTCATTTTTAACGATACACTATCACCCATGCCGATCTTGTCTAGACAGAAAATAAATAGATTCCATGTTTTCTATTCAAACAGTGTTTTTCGGCATAAACACGGATATTATGGAAAATACCGCATGCCACAGTTTATAGTGTCAACTCAAATCTATGTAAACCATATCGTGGTCAACACTGTATGATTGTGCTGTAAATACCTAGATATCAATTTTGAACGCCACACTCTGTAATAATCGAAAGCCTTACCGTATGAAATTCGCATTAGATTGAAGGAGGCTTAAGCAAAAATGGACTGAAATGTTTGCTATGGTATGAATGGACCTTAGACTTAAAGTAGCTTCGGCACCCACCGCCTTCCTATTCAATATGCCTTGTCGCCACTACACTCTAATAAAACAAAAAGAAGTTTCAAAGCGAAGTCTTACCCTCTTTTAGTACTAGCATTTGCCTTTACAGTTAATCTAGGTTTGCACTTTTAGTAAATATTATTGATTCCAGGATCTTTTTAGCAATAAATCTAAGCAAGCGTCTGGACACAGGCACTACTCTAGACCGGGTTCATTTGCCATTGGTATAAGCTTCTCTAAATGACATGGCAGTGGCACCTACTGCACTGCCGATGCTACTATAATTCGTAGGTTCGAGTCATAATAAAGGCAGACACTTCGGGCATTTCCACTTCTACTTCTCTCCACTGCTAAATTCATGCCTTTAAAACATTTCAATCACACCCTTCTAAGTAAGAGCCGGTTTGATGAATAATAAAATAAAAAAACCCCAAGGACTCTTTTATTTAAAAGATATGCTTTTGTCAGATAAAAACAACAGTGCGGTTTGTAATAAGAAATTCTAACTATAATGATAATGTTCTCTTTAATACAACTAAAAGGAGAGTCTTTTATTTTTTTGTCCGTTTTTGTAGTAATCTGAGGGCGACGATTGTGTCGTTATCATCGTCTAAAAGAGCAATAAATTATCTATAATATGGGATACAATTATTCTGATATCTCGATCTATAATAAGAGGCATTTCTTAAATGTTACGGTTTGTTCACTTAGTTTGTTGTTTACGGCTAAATGTTGATTCGCCTCCGGATTCAATGGTTGCCTTCAGTGCGATTTGGATCTATCCTTTTAAAAAAGCAAGTCGCTTAGATAGGCCATGAAACTTCTTTTTTCAAGAAGCGAGGTGACGACAGATATAAGCTATGTTTCTCTAAGTTCGAGGTGGTGGGTGCCGAAGCTACTCTAAGTCGAAAGTTTGAATCATACTAAAGGCAGACTTTTGGGGCCTTTCCACTGAAAAGCCTACATCCCTTTTAAGACTAAGAACAAAGAGGCTTGAAACAAAAAGCCATTGCTGTATTAATTCCCTAGAATTTCCTATGTTTTTTTTTTACCAATCGATTTCTATAGTCAGGAGCAATACTGGGAGCCTGACAATAATTGATGTTGCATTATTTTACATAAAGCTTTTGTGCCCTGCATACCAAACTCATTGAATCCTTATAAATCGCCCACTATTACAAAAGAAAAGGAATCTAAACGAATGTATAGGCATTTAGAAAAGAAACGAAAAATACAGGAATACATGTAATTTTTTTTTCGAATCTAGATTTCATTGCTGCAACAGTTTTCTTGTTGCTGTCGCTAATGAGGGTGGCAGTTGTCATGGTGGTTGTGACAGAGGTGATATTTACCTAAATTCTCATACCTGCAAATTAGCCATGTGTCTCCTATTTATGTTTTTTTCCCCGTTCGTAAAGCTACGGTAAGTTGTCAAAACACGTGTAACCCACTGCTAATTAACGTGATACCGTGATACTCCTTTACATTTAACCCTCAACGTTGAGCACTTATACCCCCTTCCTCCTCCCACAGGATGAAAATACACCGCCTATTGTGCTTATTCTTCGGCTATGATAAAATAAAGTGAAAGGTGCTACCCACTTTCGTTTACCCTCACCCGCCCATTTCTTTCTCTCCCCTCTTATCTCCTTACGTCTCTCTTTAAATGTCACCTACTCTTACACTGTTCATTTCTATACTTGTAAAATTCATCGGCTATCATAAAATAAAGTAAAAAAGATACATACTACCTACTTTCGCTTACCCTCACCTGCCGATTTCTTTATCTCACCTCTATCTGCCCCTCTCTTTTACACCGGCTTTGTAGCCTAGCGGTAAGACACTTGATCAGAGATCGGGAGGTGCGTGGTTCAATCCCCGGCCGAGTCAAACCAAGGACTTTAAAATTGGTATTAGCAGCTGATCCGCCTAGTGTCTGGCATTATGGATTTAGTGTTAAGTCTGGTCGGCCAGGTGTCAGAATAATGTGACTGGGTGTGGTGAACGCAAGCGCTCCTTACATCACAAAGTGGCAGCACGCTTTCAATTGTCCACAGCGCCGTCTTTGACATAACCTCGAAGTTGACTGGGACATTAAAAATTCAACCAACCAACCAACCAACCTCTCTTTTACTGTCACATACTCTTACTCCCATCATTCCGCCATCGCTTAGTCTCAGTCAAATCAATTCAGTCTTCCTTTAAACACAGCTTTTTCTGAACTCATTTTCGTAAACAAAACAAAAAGAAATGTCACGCGTCCTGTGTAAATGAGTTGTATGTCGCAATTCCCACTTAAGGCATACTGTTTCGAAAAAGACATTTTTCTAAGATTCCAAACGTCAGGGATTTCTTAAAATTATCAATTTTACCTGGGAAGGCATTAAGACATAAAAAAATTTAAAATATAGGGGCAAAAGAAGAAAATTAACAAAAAAGAAGTTTTCGCAAAAAAAAAAAGAAAAGAAATTTCCGACGTCCTGTTCATTCGCCCGAGATGCGATATATATATATATGGCACTTCATTCTTCCTGAATTGGTTCCTTAACTTGATGTTATATATCTTATCTTAGTCGATTTTTTGTTTCCATTTTTTTTAAATTTCAGGTTCCAATTAGAGAAAGTACGACACTTGACACGCTTAGCCAAGTCCCTAAGGCTAAAACAGAAAACTGGACACGCAGAGCCTGGGCCTTAAGGCTAAAACAGAAAACTGGACACGCAGAGCCTGGGCCTCAAGGCTAAAACAGAAAACTGGACACCCACAGCCTGGGCTCTAAGGTTAAAACAGAAAACTGGACACGCAGAGCCTGGGCCTTAAGGCTTAAACAGAAAACTTGACACGCAGAGCCTGGGCCTTAAGGCTTAAACAGAAAACTTGACACGCAGAGCCTGGGCTTTAAGGCTAAAAGAGAAAACTGGACACGCAGAGCCTGGACCTTAAGGCTTAAACAGAAAACTTGACACGCAGAGCCTGGGCCTTAAGGCTTAAACAGAAAGCTGGACACGCAGAGCCTGGGCCTTAAGGCTAAAACAGAAAACTGGACACGCTAGGCCATAGGGCTAAAACAGAAGAAAACATGACACGCAGAGCCTAAAATGGAAGAAAGTGGCGCTCAAAACCTACAATATAATTAGGCCCAATACAGGCTCTAAATTAAGGTATCTTTTACACCTAGCTCTAAATCTAGATAATCTAAATTGATTTCTAGATGTGAGTCAAAATTTTCAGACTCTTAATTTAGACTTTAGATCTAGATGTAACAGAAATTCTACAAAATTCAACAAACGAAGGGGGCAAAACTACTTTGTTCATATATGAAAAAATAGTAGCCAGAAGTGTGTAAAATTGGACATTTCCTTAGTTATCCCATTTGGTCATCCCCAGAGTTATAAATTTATCACAAAGAAATGAACAAATACAGATTAGTTTTTGTTTATCAATTGCTGTTTGAAAAAAGTAAATGTCAATACTATAATCTTTTGCATGAAACTTATATAAAATATAAAAAATGTCATAAGCTCATTTAGTTTCGACCAGTAACAAGAAAAATAACTTGAGGATAAATTAAAATAAAAATAGGTAATATTTTATGGCAATTTATGAAATATATTGTGAAAAAATTTAGGCTACGCTATGAAAAAATAATGCATCGGCTGACGACTTCTATCGATGCATGGGTCTAAACAAAAGTACCGAAACAGTAAAAAAAAATTCACAGCAGAAGGAAAGTCAGTTAGCAAGCATGTTATTGAATAGCTCTCAATTTTCTTAAACTTTTCCTGGGAGATCCAATACACATTTGGTATTATTTTTTATTCTGTACTGTTTACAAAATTGTGAGAAGAATGGGAATGCAGGTAGGGAAAAACGATGACAGAACGAAGGTTTCTCTACAAGTGTAATGAGTTAATAGAGGAAAAAAATCAATGTAATAAATGAAAAATACCTTTTATGAATTCAGATTAAGTTAAAACTCTGAGCAACTGAATTTATTCTGAGAATTAAATAGTTTATTATTTCATCTAAAGTGCATGCATCAGGTGTTCAAAACAGATAAAACAAGGTTCAAAACATAATAGCGTAATTTCTATACAATAACCCATTACGAGCTTTGCTATTTTGGGGTGATTCAATTATTATTCACTGAAAGTAGAATCTTTCTTGTACTTAGAAACTGCGTTTATAATTCGGTTTGTAGCTTTCTTTCTTATCAGATCCCTGCGGACCACATCATCCGTAAGATGCAGGAGGCTTGGATTTGTAGATAGTTCGCATCGCCTGCTACAGCAGTTCTCTTTCCCTGGTGGTGCAGTCTGGTTGATAAGAGCAGGGAGAAAAAAAAAAAGAGAGAGAGAGAGAGAGAGAGAGAGAGAGAGAGAGAGAGAAGACAATGAGGGGGGCAGAAATCGGAGAGAGTGAAAATGACAACTTGAAAGAGATCTCTACATAGAGAGAAAGAGTGAAAGAAACAGAGAGATATAGAAAGAGAGAATGAAAGAGACAGAGAGTGAGTGAGAGAGAGAAAGAGAGAGAAGGAGAATCTGAATTGGTGGTGATGACTGCAGGAGAAAACAAGACTCCCCAAATCGTCCTCTTTAAATCATATATGAAACACAGCAAAAAGCTTTTCGAAATCTAAAATACGAGCAAAAAAAAACAACAACAAAAAAACAACAAAAAAAAAAAAAACAACAACAAACCAAAGAACAACAACTAAAGATAAAGAGCGTTTTCACAAGCTTTCTAACCTTTTCTTTTTCCTCTTGTCAAAGAGCTGGCATTGGTAAAAAAAAAAGCCAAAAAGAGCGAAAATTTCTTAAGAAGTAAACACTTTTCTTCTTCTTCTTCTTCTTCTTCTTCTTCTTCTTCTTCTTCTTCTTCTTCTTCTTCTTCTTTTTAGTCGCCGGGTAATACAACTTGACTTGACTTAGTGCCGTGGTGCATCCCAGTTCTCTGTCTGCGACACTTCGGCAGCTCTCTCTATCTTTGCCGTCATTTCATGCCACTGCCTTCGATCTTGTGCGAGTGCAGTGATCTTATCCAGCTGATCAGATGAATGGAGTCTGATTTCATGGTCAATCAGTGCGAGGTCTCTGTTGAGGACTGTTGGAAGTGTTGTTCTTGGTCTTCCCCTGTGGTTTTTGCCACATTGAATGAAATATGCACGAGTTGCTTTGTTAGCGAGAATGTCTCTGTGTCTCTGTAAGATATGTCCAAATAATTTCCAGCGAGATTCAAGTATTTGCAGTGATAGTGGTTTTTCTTGACATTTTTTGTAGAGTGACTTATTTGTGATTTTGACCGGGAATTTTATGTTCAGGATCTTTTTCAATTGCTTTCGATGAAATGCATTTAGTTTTTCTTCCTCTGTATGAGTTAGAGCCCATGTGCTGCAGTTATATTACATGTAGTGTGGACGCACAAATGGTTATCAACCAGAACACTTAAGGAAGATGTCCACATTAAAATCACGGGCATCGATATGTCCGCGGCTTTTGATACGATCAATAGAAGCCAAATTCTGGACATATTAAAAACAATTATAAAAGAAGATGAGCTCAGAATAATACACTTCTTGCTGAGCAATACAGAAATTAACACAAAAATAAATGGCTCTTCAAAAGCAATGCCTTTCATGAGCAATGTCGGCACTCTCCAAGGAGACAGCCTGAGCCCAGTACTACTCACCATCTACTTAGAAAACGCTCTCAGAGAGATTCGAACCACTCTACCCGAACCAAATTCCTCTTATGGTAGGGAAATTCCAAGTGAGATAGCTTATGCCGACGACGTCGACTTTATCGGGCATGACTACGCCAATATCGCCAAAATCCAAGAGACACTTGAAAAATATCAACTCAAAGTGAATACTGACAAAACTGAGTTCACATTACTATCAAAAAGTGAAGAAGACTGGAAAAAAGTGAAAAAGGTAGGCTCGCTCATTGACGACAATGAGGACATAGAACGAAGAAAGCAGCTCTCCTCCACAGCTCTCAGCAGGCTAAACAATCTGTGGTTAAGAGACAACAAAATCAAAACTGCAACAAAGATACATCTCTATAAATCATTGGTAAAATCTATCCTGCTATATAACTGCAGCACATGGGTAATACAAGCCGCCAAGAAAGGTCCTCCAAATCATCCTATCTTGCGCTATCTCTTCCAGTCCATTCCATGTCTTCTCAGTAAAAGCCATCTCCGCTTCTGTTTCTCTTCTCCACGTTATTTTTTGGCCTCCTTCTGACCCTGAGAAGGCTTGACGGGTTTTCTGTATCGGTTTTTTAAACACCGTCTTCTATTCCTCCCTGTCTTTTGATGGTATTTTCCAGGTAAGTGAAACTGTCAACATCCTCTGATTCCTCATCCTCCACCGTGACTGGTCTGTTGCTGTTAGTTTTTAGTCTGAGAATTTTTGTCTTGCTTTTATTAATCTTAAGTCCTAGACCTCTTAAAGTTGTGTTCAGGGTGGTAGTTTTTTCTTGCATTCGTTGATAGCTGTGGGAGATCTTCGCAATGTGGTAAGCAATCTCTGAGTCCCCGAGTTGACTTGTTAATGCCCATTTAATTTCTTGTTGGTTACCCTCTGTAGATATCCTCATAGTGCAGTCAACAAACAGCAAAAACAGAAATAGTAATAAGAATATGTAAAATAGTAATCAAGTGCTATGCTTCGTAACGTTGACAACCAAGACCCTCCATATTTCTCTATCCTTTGTTGCTGTCAACGTTTCAGTCATTTCTCCTTTCCCAAGCCCACTCAACATTTCATTCCTTTGTTTTCCTCTGTTTCTTTTTCCATCAAACTCTCTACTTGTTATGAGATCTTCAAGGCCTGTCCTTTGTTTGTTAGCTTCTTCCAAGACTGTATCACTTGATTTCTTTGCGATCCATGGTATTCTAAGCATTCTTCTAAGAAACCACATTTCTGTAACTTCTAGTTTAGCTTGAATTTGTTTTGAGATTGTCCATGCCTTACATCCATAGATATGAATAGGTTCCAATGTATAGCATTGTAGGGCTCTCTTTCTTGTATCGATGGAAATATGTCTGTTGGTCAATTCTGTTTTCATCTTCTGGAAATTGATTTTAGCTTGTGCAATTCTTGCTGATATTTCAGTGTTGTTTCTAATGTCCCTTGGAATGTTTATTATTCCCAAATACTTAAAATTATCAGATTTCGTAAGTTCAACGTACTGATAAAGATGTCACACTTTGAGGGGTTTTCTTTGTGTCTAACAACCAGTTGCCGCACAGTCGGTAAAATTAAAACGTTTTCTCTTTGTAAGCTGGTCATTTTCTATACAGTTCTGCAAAGGATTAATCAGGAGAGTTAGGGATAATAAAAAACATAGATGCGCATGATGATTTGTCTGTGTAAAAACATTAATTTGTGCAGGCATGTGCTTCACCCAACGATCTCGGGTTTGAAGAAAAGAAAACCACGAAGAAAATTTTATTAAGTTGTATGACATTCCATTGGTTTGCTATTAAAAGTTCAAGTTTAACAATCTTTTTTACATTTTAGGCCAACCTAATACCTTATGTGTAACGTGTTGACAATATCCGATTGCTCAACTCCAGAATATCACTAGTTAGTGATCTTATGTGAGCATGCAAAAACTATTATTAACAATATCCAAGTAATGTGGTTGGATATTAATTAGGTTTATGCCCTCTTCGGAATAGTTGGTACATGTATTTAGTTTGTTTATGACGCTATTTTGAACCTTAAAGATTACAATCCATTGCCGCAATTCATATGTCTATATTGTAAACATTAAGTGCTACACACATGTCTATCAGAGAG
This sequence comes from Elysia marginata, assembly GCA_019649035.1. Taxonomy (NCBI): domain Eukaryota; kingdom Metazoa; phylum Mollusca; class Gastropoda; family Plakobranchidae; genus Elysia; species Elysia marginata. The sequence continues at coordinate 340,981 of BMAT01002135.1, read as the reverse complement.
AATGGCGATGTTTCGGATTTTCAATAAATTGCAAGTTGATCCCAGGTAACCTCCTACCCTCTAGATATTAAAACCAAGAGAGGAGTATCTTTTACCCCTACAAAAGTAATGATTTGATCTCTTCAGTCAGGAGCTAAAACAATCGCACTCTAATGATCAATAACGTTATCCACTTTAAATTTATTTGTCTCTTACTCTCGACAACCCTATATTATTCGATCTCTTCATGCCCAGGCCTACTGCCTGTTGTTTATTGATGCCGAGACAGGAGCAAGAGATTAATAGAGTCGCTCCCCTTGACGTGATGGCAAGACTATCAGATTTGCCAAGATGCTCCACGCATCCATCTCGAGACAGTTCGGCGGCAGACGTGGTGCGAGGCTAGCTAGCTGCGAGACATGGAGGCGCACGTCACGTCTAAATCCACTAAACTTGAGACAGTTGGGACCACAGCTAACGCTTAGGCCCTGCCATTGGTTGAGTGGCAGACCCGGGATGGAGCTTCAAAAGTTTGTCGTCGATCTTATCAACTCTTACAGTTTTCTTTTTTTTCTATATATATAATTGGATAAATCATGAATTTTTCGAATTTC
>BMAT01002135.1:318407-331732 GCA_019649035.1 Elysia marginata | reverse complement strand
GATAGATAGATAGAACGATGGATAGACAGAAAGATGGAAAAAAATAGATAAATAATTAGAAAGATAGAAAAAAGAAGCACATAGGCAGACCGATAGATATACAGATGCATATATAGAGGTAACAGCTTCAACCGCAGTTTTAATGAATATTTTTACAACTATACATCTAAATTTCCATTAGCGTTTTATTCAAAGTCAGATAGGTACTAGATTAAACGCATAGAACCAACCTCCTGTACACGTGGTAATGGTAATCATTGGATACATTTTGTTTCAAGGGATTGAAACAGTAGAAACGAGCTGAGACTAAGGTAGCAGATCTATACGCACGAGACAGATATGTGAGAGAGAACGCTGGGGGAAACTAACGTCACACAGCATGAATGCAATGAGTTCACAGAGTAGAATAAAGATCTTGTAGTTAGGAGTTTTAAATATATCGCGTCAGAAAGGAATAATTAAATATGAAAAAAAAACCACATGTAATTAAGAGGAAGAGAAAAAATAACAGGGAAAGAGAAAAACGTAAAGAAAATGTTGGGATTATTTCGGGTGGACGATTAAAACAGATTCGGCAGAGAGAATATTTTAGAGAAGGGGACAATTTTATTATGTTTCGAATTGATCAGTTCAAAGTTTGACTTATGCATTAAACACGCAATTACGTGAGCACAGTCATGAAGAAAAATATGGTAACTTTTGTCCACCCTATCATCCGACAAGTTAGATAGATAAATAGATAGATTGGAGGTTATAAATAGATAGATAAATTACTAAAAGATAAAGAAAATAATATAAAGATCGTAACATAAAAAGACCAGTAGTGATTGACAAGAAAGAGTCTCCAAAATAAATAAAGAGGTATATAGAGATATAGAATGATAGACGAATGAACTGTAGATAAATATGGCGTCGTGGTCTAGTGGTAGACGCTCGGCTTTCGGATCGAGAGGTCCTGGGTTCGAGACCCGCTTTTGGCAGGTCGACGTTTAGTCCTTGAGAAAGGCTATTGACACAGATTTCTTCGCCTCACTCATGCGTTAAACGAGTACCCGACTATAGGCAGTGAAAGTTTTTTGTCAGAATGCTAGAGTGATGCGCTTAACTAGCTCTTCCTCTATGAGTTCAGAAGGTACTTTGGTTGGGAATGGCCTGTCGGGGAACCCATGTAAAGAGCTTAAAGCACATTAGTGGATAAGCGCTATATAAAAACGCAATTTACTTTACTATAAGGCGGTTAGAGTATACATAGCTCGACGGTTCTCTGGTTTCTCGCTCAAACAGTGCTGAGTTTTTTTATTTTTACTACTCCAGTAAAATTCATACATTCACACACAACGAAAAAAAAACAACAACAAAACAAACAAAAACAAAACAAAACAACAAACACCCTCAACGCAGTCATACAAAGTTGCGTGTGAGAGAGTTGTCACCTCTCACTTAGAGATTTGGAGAATATTGCAAAGCCATCAACAATTTCATTCTCTTCCTCCCCCTTCACTGCAAGTTCTTTTTATTTACTTCTTTTTCTCTCAACTCGCAAAGCTACAATCTAAAATTATTACAGTATACACGTACAGACACCTCCTAGAATTTAGAAATAGATTAAACAGGTACAAGTTGACGGAACGGTAGGTCTGCGATTCGAAATCTAACTAGATCTAACCCAATCCGCGGTAGCTAGAGAAGTTGTTGGTTTGAAGCGTCTAGATATCTAGTTTTACCTTGCCCACAAACAGTGCTTTACAGTAGGGTAGACACAAGTAGCAAAATAAAAGTTGATACAAGTATCTTGAAGATTCTATAATACATAAACAACGACAGGCAAAAAAAAAACACCTTTCGACGAACGTTCTGTATCTATTAACATTATGTGCTTGCTGATGACAAATCAAAACAAATAATCAAACCAAAACAAAAGTAAACCAACAGCAACAACAATAAACAAAACAACTAAACCCCGGTATACTATACTCCAAAATCACGCCCTTAAAACATCGAAGGTACAAGGTCGCTAATAGAGACCTTGCGCGTGGACGACGATAATGTTTAGTGTAATAACACCCATAGTTAGCGTGGGTTTTACAGCAGATGATTGGCTAACCAGCACTGTTAGCTCATCAGCCATACTGGATTTTCTCCCCTATGGGCTTCGTCCTCCTTAGCAGGCCGATAACGCATAATCTCCATTAAGTCATTGACCTAAACATATTGGTGGTCTTTTTTCGTAATGCACATTAGGTGAAGAAAAGATTTTATAAACATATTTAGCAAATCTGTATTAAATCCTATTTAATGATCTCTATGAAGTCATTGACCTAAACATACTGTAATTTATTGGATGGGAATGTATGTTGAAATCTTGGTGTTTTTTTTTTTTTCGTAATGCACATTAGCTGCAGAAAAATTTTTATAAACATATTTAGCAATTTATATTAAACTTTTTTATATTTCAAACTGTCGTTTGTGAAGCTCACTGGCTGTTGTCTTTTGTTTATAGTTAAATCTAATCAAACATGACAACATAATCACGACAAGCTAGTTGCAGAGGTAGTATTAAAAGTAGAAATAAAAATACATTTACTTCAATAATCAATATAGAGATTTTTTTGTTTATGAGATGCCTGTTTCTCCATCGCCAAGATCGTAAATTAAGACTGATTGTCGAGACGGTGGCCAGAGCTAGCCGCAAAGTTCCATTCCTTAGACTCGCGGTCTTTACTCTTTTTTTTTTTTTAATTAACTTTGTTTTTTTTATTTTTTGCTTTTAGTTTGGTAAAATTTCCAGCATAGGTAGGCTGAAAAGTTCGAAGTACAAAAGAAGACAGACAGACAAGAGCAGTTCATTCCGTAGAACGATAATAGAGTATCTATTATATTCAGTCATAGTTTCTGTTCTTATAACGTCACCAAAGTTTTAAAAAAAGAAGAAGAAAAATCTATACAGACATATATAATATTACCTCAACCCTCCATTGTTTTGTTTCATAGAATACTTAAGAACGTCCATAGACCAAAATTTTCTTTAAACTAAAAAGCATAGTGAGTAATGTTATCGGTTTCATGAAAAAAAAAACAAGTTAAGATGAGATAAGACAAATCTTTATTGTCGTTTCAAAAGTCATATTATTTTGGTTATTGTAAAAAGGTTGATGTATAAGAAATAAGTTACACACAAAACATCAGTTTCAAAAGGGTACTAGAATTATACACTTACAAGGAGTGAAGAACGTGTTCATAAAAAAGCATGAATAATACTTAAATGAATTTAATGGAAGTTGGTAAGAATGATTTTCGATAGCGTTCTCGTCTTTATTTGATGCTTAAAGGCTTTCCTGTGCCTTCAGAGAACCTTTTATGCTTGCACAATAAGTGGTGTTTATCTTTTATAATCCAGACAATTTTGCTTTGAGTTTTGCAGAGATACAATAAATCAGGAAATCGCTATTTTGTTTGCAAATTTTATGAGATTTCCTTATAATTAAGTCAACTTTTTCTAGTCATGTTTTTGTTTACATTTCCTCTCCAACTAAACAACGCAAAGCAGACGACACTCCTGATAGTTTAAATAAAAGAGGCTAAGGAGCGTGTTGTTAACGTGGAACGATTTTAATTTTCGCAGAAAATACAAACGGGTCTTCAATTTCTTGAAACACCCATAGAGTGGGCGTTCCAGTCTAGCTTGTTGTCAAAAGTAGAGACCTTTAGCACACGCACCGTGTCACACTACGCCTCCGTAAAAATCGGGAAAGCAGATTGAGGAAACTATAAAAATAATGAAACAAGTTTCTAAAAATAGACCCACAGACGTTCGCGTCATACTCACGCGTTGCTGCTTAAAGTCTGTAGTAACTCCAAAATACTTCATACGATTCTACGCGTTTCTCAGCTTCTGTGTTATTAATTTTATAAAGACAGGCAGTAGTGGCGTTTTTTTTTCTTTTCTGAAATCAATAATAGTCTCCTAGTTATCAACCTACATGTAATTCGAACGAAGAGTGAACTTAATTTATTACACTTAAGAACTATAAGTATATTTTGCGTCTACCTGACCTGAAGGTATATTGCTTTTATGTCAGAGATGTACTCACTACCGATAAGTTTTGAGGTCAAACCGGCAATATCTCAAAAAAAAAAAAACAAAAAAAAAACTTAAATAGCTGAAGTAAAGACAACAACTTTCAAAACTCTTTGCCCTAAAGTGTGGCTTTCTACAAATTGTTTAACGACAAGAGGTTTGAAAAAATCTCAAATCAAGTGCTTCTTTGTATTTTTCCTTTCGAAAATGCGTTTAATAAATTTTTCTTTGACAGACAGAGAACCTACCAAGCATATGAACCCCTGTTTCCAAAAGAATAGTTTAGATCTTTGCAATCCATAAAAAAAAATAATAAAATTCTCTGAAAAAAACAACAACAACCCAGAGACCCAGAGATGTATACATGGCAACAATTTTAAAAGGTATAGGCCTAATCAAAAGACTGGTACATCGATATTTGGCAATTTGCTGGCCGCTTTGAATGGTGCACCTGCTCCTTGTAACATCGAAGGGTGGGAAAAGAAAAAAAAATCATATTGAAACAAAATCTATATAATTAGGGTGATTTTTTATTTAAAGAAAGCAGCCTTTTCTGTTTCCATATTGAGCAAAAGCAAGTTCGTCACCCTGTGTAAGGTACCACTGGAGTCCAGACATCAGTCTTCTTGTTGGAAGTCTGCATCTTCATGCCCATTTCCTTTGAAATTAAGGTCAAATATTCAAACCTCGCAAAGTTGAGGGTGGGGATAAAGGGCGCATGAACCTTGCAAAGGACTCAGTAACCTATTATTATGCATTATGGGAGCAGATATTTGTACAAAGGTTTAAACAAAAGGAGAAATGGAAATCTTATTAAAACACACATACAAGTATCGGTATTTCTAAGAAACGATATATCCTGGTCTACGTAAACTTTCCCCTAAATGTTTTATTAAACAACTTTTAGTTTTTGTTTTCTATCTCTCTCCCTTCCTCTCTCTCTCACTTTCTCTGTATGTCTCTGTCTGTCTCTCTCTGTCTCTCTGTCTGTCTCTCTCTCTCGTCTTATGTTCTAAAACTTTGGCGTAGGCCTATATTCTTTCCCTTCCTTTGTCTCTAAAACTGGTTGAGGCAATGCTATCTTTCAACCACGTCTGCAAAGAGTCTTTGATTCATTAATGTCAAGGCTTTTGGATATTTCGGATGTCGAATTCCGCTTGCCTCAAAGCATTTTTTCTCCTTCTTCCTTTATTAGCTGGCGCTTCTTGCTTTTATCCCCTTCTTCTAAGGAGTAAGATTAAAAAGTGGCTCATCCCCCTTGCCTTGTTGCAGTTTTCAGCTAATTTTACAACCTCCGATGTTCTGGGTTAAAGGGTGGGAGGTGTCAAACCGACAAACGCAAGGACGAACGAGCAGTTGATAGGTGAGAGAGAGAGAGAGAGAGAGAGAGAGAGAGAGAGAGAGAGAGACTTAAAAAAAAGATTCTTCTTGAGGTGAAGGTTAACAGTGGGAGATGGTAGAGCCCTAATTTAAACCCCGCTAATGCGGCTTCTTACCAGCGGAATGGTCGGGAATCTGTTGGGGCTTCTAACGTCATCGATTCAGTTTTCTTTAATCCTTTGTTGCATGAGGCCAGAGAACTGTTGAAATATGGAGGTTTTTGATTGATTGAAGGGTATTTTTACAAGCCCAATTCAACTTCAAAGGTGCTCTCAGGGCTTGGGTCCCAATGACAATTTACGGGCTGCCACCCAGAGACTAGCGGGGATACCATGACTTAGCCTCAGCCGGTCACGAAATATGGAGGAAACTTGTTGTGTAAGATCATATTAGCATAAGAAATCCACTTATAAAGTTCTTCTTCTTCTTTGCCTTTCTCACCCTGGAGCAGGGTATAGGCCATCAACAAAGCCCCTCCATTTCTCTCTATCCTGGGCCATCCGCTTAACATGGTTCCATGTATGTCCACTGTCTTTTACATCATTGTCTCTGACTCTTCTCCATGTTCCTCTGGGTCTTCCTCTTGATCTTTTCACTTATAAAGTTAAATGTTCATATTCCGTCACTGAGAAGGGGGTTAGTTTGTCCTCTGGAGTGGACGCCATGCACTCATTTCACTCAGTGCCCAGAAGCAGACTTCCTATTTTCTTTCCGCCCTGACACGACATGACTAAACACATCCATGTGGGCCTATTTCCAGTTGAGCTTTGACTGTATGGCATTTTTTGTTTTTAACCAAACAAAATATTAATGTCAGTTTCACCTAACTGCTTTTTTGTCAGAAAGAGTCTAAACGATGTAAAGGTTGAAAATCTCTCTCTCTCTCTCTCTCTCTCTCTCTCTCTCTCTCCCTCTCTCTCCCTCTCTCTCTCTCTCTCTATCTCTCTCTCTCCTGCCCCTTTTCCTATCCTTATAATTCCTATCTCCCTTTCTCTTGGACAAACTCTCAATACGGTTTAAACAGTATGTGTTAAATATATATGGCCTTATTTAAAAATCTTCAACTCACATAATTTATCTAGATAAGGATACCTACATAATCCAGGACTCTAGAAATCAAATCTCTTGACGCGATTCTGTGTAGGTCTAGCTATCCATAGCCAATACAATGATAATCTTGGTCGAGAATCTCTAAAAAATTATAGATTTTATCTATTGTAAATAAAAATCCGCACAGCTTTTTGTTAGATAAGTTTATAGTGGGTGTAGTTCTAGATCTACCCTATATCTACAAAAAGTCCTACACGTTTTTAACTCCTATTCCGATCAAGATTGTAGGATAAAAGATATTATCTAGATGAAAACCTTTCTAGAATCTCGTGGAGATTTTGCATTAAATTATAGATCTAGATTCAATTTATAACATATAGATTGGATCTAGATTGGATTTGTGGTCTCTTCAAATCAATTTCAATTTTGCTCTTTTCTAGGTGAATAGTCACCCTCACCTAAATTAAATTTAAGTTTTACTTAAGAGTAGTTAGGCTAGAAGATCCGTGACGCTTAGATTAGGCCTAGAGAGTCTAAAAATGTGAAAACGGTGACCTTCATGAATTACTTAACTTGGCACGCAGAGCCTAGGCCTTAATGTTAAAACAGAAGGAAACATGACACGCAAAGCCTAAAATCAAAGACAAATTGCCCCAAAACCTAGTCTAGGTCTAAGCCTAATACACACTCTAGATCGAGCTGGCTTCTATGTCTAGTTCTAAATAAAAGCTTATATTATCTGTGGATTATTGATAACTAGATGTGAGTCATATTTTGAACTCTTAATTTAGAATTTAGATCTAGATATAGCCTAAATTCTACAGAAGTCAGCAAACAAAGCGGGCGAAACTATTTTGTTTGTGTGTGTGTTCTTCAAAATAGTAGGCAGAAGTGTGTTAAATGTGACCTTTCCGAACAGACGGATGGGGTTTATTTACATTTTAAAAATCGTCGCTGAAATCGCATGGGAAGTACTTATCAGTTTCGATTTTTTTACTTTGACCTCAGAAATGTCTCATATTACTTTTTTTGCGTCATACTTTCTCAAAGTGTTAGTTCAAAAAAAAAAATAAAAGAGCTCAATATAATGAGCGCATGACGCTTCTAGATTTAAAAACAATTTTTTTGCTTTTAATTGAAAAAAGCTATGATTTTGGAAAAAAAATAATATGCCGACTCCAGTCTTCTTCTAGACATTTGAGTTACAATTTTGAGCCAAATTTGACATGTCTATGGTTCTAGAAATGGTCCTCATTTTTGGCCTAGCTTAATAAACCCGACCTAAATCTACGTCTAAACAAATACAAAAATCAAGACGCACGCTTTGTAGCAAAGGTATCTAATTCTGATTTTAAAACCCTTCAAGCGTAAAGACTCATGTTCTTAGCTGGCCATACCCAAAGTCTGCAAATCCAATTTTTTTCTATTTCGAGCCGGCTCTACTATGCAAATGTTTTGTGGTTGGTAAGATTGTAAGCTTTTTCGTTCTTATTCCATACATATAAGACAAGATATTGGTTTGCGTCTTGAATTTAAACTCATACATTATAAAAACCATCTAAAAGATACAAGTCTTTATTAGATTTGTTGATTTGTATTGATGATGTAACTAATCCACTTTTTTTGCAATCCTCTCAAATTCCGGCGTTGGACCTCACCTACCTGTCTGTCCCCTCTCGCTCTTCGCCTCACCCCCTAAAAGAAAAGAACAAAACGAAAGAGAAAACGAACTTTTCATTCAGGGTATTCATTGTTCTTTATTTAAAGATGGTAAGATTAAAAGAGCACGAACTTACGATCAATCATCCCTTGTTTCAATAACCACATCTAGGATACAGCTACAGGGTTTTCCCCAAAATATTTTAACTTGCACCTCATGTTAAATGCGCATCATAGTTAAAATTTTATCAATACAAATTGAAACTGTATGTACCTGTCCTCCCGAGGTACATCCTCACCTGGTATAACGTAAGGAAGGGGAAAAAACCATGCCAAACCCTTCCAGTGACTTTGGGATTTCCATTCATCTAGGGATTTAGTGGTTAAGCGGTTAAACATTGATTTTTTCCACTCACACACACTACATAGTGAAAGGAAAAAGCTGAAACAAACTTCATGACTTTTAAACTTTCTTTTAAGTAACCCTGTCGCCCCTCCTTCTTAATCTAATCAACCTCCAATTTCTCTTCAACTACATGTATACCCTTTGACCTGTCTTGAACCCTTTATTCCTTCACTATGATTTATTGCCCAGCTTTTCCATAGCTCCTTTTCATCCTTTCCCTCAACCTGTAACATCCTCTCTTTTTTATTTTTCTTTCTTTTAATCTTCCCTCATCTCCGTCTCTTCTTCCTCTCAGTGCTCCACTATCGCCGCTCCTTGCCTACTTTAAAAGCATAAACAAAGGCATGCTAAATTCTTTTGATATTATACGCTTTTACAAAACTAATGACTCTTTTTCCACAATGATGAATGAACTCACGGGGGAGCAGTAATTACTCACTGCTACAGATACAGTACCAGCGGCGCCGGTGCACTACAGTTTGTCTCCTAATCTTTATTCCCCCCCTGGCGACCTGACAGCGGAGAGAGAGTGTAGATCAGTTCAGTTACCCTACCCCGCTTTTGTTATCTTTCATTGAGTTGGCGGGGTGAGCTAGCTCTCTTGCGTGATATCATTGTAAAACTTGAGGTATAATTTTATTATCATTGACTTGAGCAATATTCTTCTCTTAGAATTAAGTATCCCGAAGTGGTTCGGCTTTTAACCTAATTTTGTATGCTTTATGTCATGTTTTATAAGCCCGGCTCACCCCTTTTGATCCACGGTATTACGCGAAATGTATACGCAGTTCAACAAGCTGTTTGAATCAAAGGAGAATATAAAACAATATTGATTAGGAAAGATAATAAAAAAGATAAAACAAATTATCACAAACTTTCTCTCTCTCTGTCATCACTCAAGCTATGGCGCAGATCTTTACAAACCTAGATGAGTCCTAGGGCAAGGTTTAAAGGGTTATAAGCCTATAGTAAAATTATATCTAGTTATATACATCATACAATTCTTTTTTGTCACTGGTGTATCCTCAATCTATCCGACCCGTCTTACCCCTGAACGACCCCCCTCCCCTCTTCCCCATCGCCCGACCTCTCTCCCTCCTCCCCAATATCCTCCCAGACCTGGTGAGGCCGCGCGCCAGTAGAGCCTGCGCACCAGTCCGTACCGCACACGGCGAGTGAAGTGAAGGAGGGCGAGAGACACAGCGAATGAACACCGTGGCGGCCACGCTGAATACACGGGCATTCTCTGATTGGCGCCGCCTCCCCCTCAGGTTTCATTGATGAAAGCAAAAAAAAAAAATCGATAACAGATCTGCAGCGGATCCCCCCTGAAAATCTTCGCCGTCCTTTGACGCCGTGATCGCATTAGTTCATCCATTCAGACAACACTGAAGCGGAATTTGAAAGCTGTGAAATACCGTCACAGCTAGATATATATAATCGAGACGTGGAAGTTTCGGGGTGTCATTACTGAGAACAACAATTACTCTAGACTTGTTGGAATTCCGGCAATGATATCTGTGCATCGCTACTTTTACGGGTGTTCCTTTTTTTCTGGATTTGATCTTTGTGCTTCTGAACCGATTAATTTAAAAACCGTTAATCATTCTCACTTTAGACGTTTTGTGATGAAGAGATGTCTGTGGTGTTTAACTTGTCCTTTATAAAGTTACATATCAACCAAAGTTTAATTTTATGTTAAGCATAGCAAACAACGTCGAGTTGTCGTGTATCTACTGAAAAAGTTCAAAGTCAAGTTTTTACGAAGAACATTTCAAGCACATACTCTCGGGTTATACAATTCCAAATGAATATCAGTTACTGTCACACTAGTTAGATCTAACAGTTTTTTAAAGATTTATATTTGGTCGATTCGGCTCACCGACCCATCAGTTGAGTGGGGTTATCTTTGGTGTCCGGTTTTTATTGTTTTATCAGTGTGCCGTCCCCTGGACACCAAGAGCCCCGTGTTCTCACTGTCTGGCCTGCTGCTCTCGCTTGGACGATGTGGTGCTGCGAGGACACTGCTCCAGGATAGGACAAACGAGGCTCTGATATTCTCCAACTGGTGGCGTAGTTCGCCGCCGAGTCATCAAGCAAACAGATCGAACAGCGAAGAGAATTAAAACCCTCACACCTGAAAATGAAATTTTTAAACCAATTCTTTGGCAAACGTAAATTCAACGCAAGATTAGTTAATTGACTATTATTCAGTTTTCTGTGCCACCCCTCCATTCCTAAGCCTGATGTTGACAACATTGCCGTAGAAACCGTGGAGCGTTTGGAATTTGAAGATTGAACACTATTTTTGTGTTAACCCATTTTTTCCCAAAAAAAACCAACAACAACAAAAAGCAGCGCAACAGCAACAACTTTAGACCTCCTTCTAGCATAATTGTGAAAAATTCCCCTGATACAAATATTCATCAAACGTGTGTACAAAGATATAATGGTATACATAGACCTCATCACTCGCAGGCTCACAGGCCTGTGTAAATGGCCGGCAGAAAGATTGTGACGATCTTGTTCCAACAGGTCCTGGAGTAATAAAAGGACAAGATCAGACTATCTCAACTGAAGATAGCAAATTCTTGGAAAGTGATAGAGGAGAGTTCGATCCAACAACGTTTTGTCTTTGCGATTCATCAAAAAGTCAGAAGGTGAGAGATTGGATTTTCAATTAGCTCAGTCTATTTTATGTACTTATACGTAAAAATAAAATATGAACGAAAACCCCTGAGACAAATGTATCCGATTCATAAAAAGCTAAAAAAAATATGGTTATAGTCTTGCATCGTCGTAGGCAGTCTCAAGACTTGACATATTTCCCCCAGCAATGCAAATTTAATTCATATTTCAGAGCATTACAGCACGGCCGCGTGTTACGCGCTCAAATACTAACATTCCACAATTTTCAAGCACTGTCGTGAGCCGGTACCCATTTTACAGGTGGGTGGATTGAGAAAGGGGCTTTCATACGCTTACAACATGCGTCGTTGTTGGGAATCGAACCCTGAGACTCCGACGCGCTAACTACTGAGCCACGCTGCTCCACAAGAGTTGTCATTTCGTAATTACATTCCTTGTATAAACATTGATAGACTATTATCTTTTAAATTAATAGACTGCAAGAACGTGTGTTTGTTTTAAGCAATGTTTTTGTAGTTTTAATGTTAGCGATAATTGCCTTGATGGTGATTGCATAAGAGCTAGTTTTGATTGTTAAAATATTGCTGGAAACAAAAGCAGGCGCGCTACGGTAGATCGAACACCTGATTAATTACTGTTTTTAAGGGGAAGTAATTCTTAGTACATTATTAATAAGCAACCTACAATATACACTAATCTACATTCAACAGTAGGTCACAATAATTCTTAAATACTCGTGAAATCATGAATATTACCACAAGCCATAATACATGACTGTATACAACAGAACTTAACATAGAGATTGAATAATCCTTGGGTTGTATATGAAAGACCAACATAAGCAGAAACCAGTTTTAGTTAGAAAGACAATTAATATTCTGTATTTGCAATCACCTCGCTGTTTGTCTTGAAGAGCTCGAAATTTTAAAGGGAGGAGCGGCTCCTTAAGGTGAAATTTTTGTTTCTTAATTTAGAGATTTTTTAAGGCAGCCTATCAAATTTAACATCCCTTCAAACCTAAGACACAATATAAAATTTTCGAAACTAACTAGGTGTAGCTAAGTAGTCTCTTAGTTAAGAAAAATGTTAATTGTATCTAATGTACCTGTTACGCGGGGAAACACCATTCCCCCCCCCCCTTCAAATGATTAACAGAGCTTCTGCAAAAACATATTAACTGATCTTACTTCACGAGGGTTTGAATTGAAGACGGAGCGGTGAATCTCAACTTATTTTGTTTTACTACTACTACTACTACTACTACTACTACTACTACTACTACTACTACTACTACTACTACTACTACTACTACTACTGATGTACTACTATTGCTGCGGCTAAAACTGCTACTACTACTATTACTACTACTACTACTGCTACTACTACTATTAATACTACTACTATTACTACTACTACTACTACTACTACTACTACTACTACTACTACTACTACTACTACTACTACTACATCACCACTACTACTTCTACCTCAGGGACTGCTATGATACTGCTTTTGTTACAACAGTTGCTATTGACAATACATGTATACCAATACTTGACCTTCTACTATGATGGGAGATTTCTTATACCAGTCGTTCCCAAAACTGTGGTGGTAGGGATTGTGGTAATGATAATAATAATCATGATCTTGACAGTGATAAAAATATTATAATACGTGTTGTACATACCAACAGTGAAAAAAATATTATAATACGTGTTGTACATACCAACAGTGATAAAAATATTATAATACATGTTGTACATACCAACAACAATAACAAGAATCGTTTCTAATTAATGCGGACATAGTCATTGTAGTCTACATTAGCTCAATATTTTAAGCATATTTATTGCCCTAAAGATCTTCAATGTTATGTTCATATTGGCTGTTGTCGCTCAGTCTATTGGACTGCCCCTGCCTGTCTCACGGCACCAGTACTCCTGTCCTAGCCCAAATGAGAGAGGCGCCGTCACCACTAAACGTTATCACCGGATTAGAGAAATCCTCCAGACGCCAACCTAAGCTGTCCGAGTGATAGTGTGGCCTTACTATTGTCCACCCCCTCCCCGCTCCTTCGTCCCTTTTCTCCAACTGACTGTCCAC
>BMAT01002135.1:258746-271803 GCA_019649035.1 Elysia marginata | reverse complement strand
GGCCACGGAGCGAAGCCACTACCAACTGAGCTATCTAGGCCCCATTTTAACACCTGCATTCTAAAACCCACTCTGTCACGAATTGAAGGTATCGGTATCGATATATTTCTATAAAACTCAAAGTCACGAGGGACCGCAATTATTCAAGAGTGCCCGCATTTTATAAATGCATTTAAAAACTTACGAAAAAAAAATGACCGTTTCAAAACTCGTATCATGTATTTTCCCATCAGTTTGTATGGAATGAAGTTTCGTTTTGTACAGTTTTTAAACCGGGTCATCTGAATTTTCTTATGAAGCAAGGAAATAATATTACCTGCAATAAAGGAAGTGTCGACCAAGTTTTCAAGACAAGTGCCTTTACCACTCAGTCAGATTTCGATGACTTTCTGTCTGAAGTTGAGAATCTTAAAACTTTCCCCAGTCCGTCTACCAAACACACAGATCTTACCCCCCCCCCCCTTTTGGATACAAACATACACGCACACAGACAACCCTCTTTCGCCGGGCAATATATCACAATTGTTTTCGTGTTTAGACAGGCAGGGGCGATGTAAACCTCTTTTCCTGCAATCTTAAACTAATGACATATAAGTTATAGCCTCAGAGCGTTGTTACGGATTGTATCCTCGTTATAACGATTTATGTAACCCACACGATTTACAAGCTTTTTTTTTTACAATGGGGAGTAGGCTTCCAAAATGATAGACGATATTATCCTCTCCACAGATTACCGCTAAACTTTTATCAGACTCAACTTAAAAATCTAAAGTTTGGCTAAAAAAAACTTTCAAGCAGGCCTAGAATTTATTCTCCTTTTTTAAAGCATTGAATGAACATTACGAACCTTGTCTTGCATATCCTTCTCGTGTAAATAAATATCCTCTTGGAAATATCCTTTAGGGGACAGCCAAATTGGGGGTGCAGATAGGCTAAGGAGCGACAGCAGCGAAAGGCGAAACTGTAGCAAAATCCGATGAGCCCGTATTGTACTTGTAGTTGAATAGTGTAGACACCCACAGTGATAAACTAGAACAGTTTTTAGGTAGGAAAGGTAAAAAAGTAAAAGTCCATTCAGACCTGTGAATGCTACGACTTCACATACATTCCTGGTCTACTATAAACAAATAACAGCAAAGGAACAAAAAAAAAAAAGAAAAAAAAGAAGAAACATTAAAAACATCTCTAAAATGCCCCAGCCTCTATTGAAAGGGATATAGACTGCGTAATACATGTATCAAAAATAATTACAGTATATTATAATAGTTTGATTCCACCTGGAACGACAAAGTTCAATATTAGATATGAAAAGAAATACAGGAGCTGTATAAGGTCATCGGCAGGTCCACAGTGTCTTTATGTGTGTGGACCATGGGTAGGAAAGGAAGTTTAAAAGAAGAGAATGAACACAGAACTAAAAGGAATAGAAAGGGAGAGGGAGCAAAGAAGGGACAGACAGAGGAAAAACAGAGAGGGAGAGGGAGGTTGTGTATGTGTGTGGGAGACAAAGACAGAGAGAAAGAGAGAGAAAGAGAGAGAAAGAGAGAGAGAGAGAGAGCGAGAGAATGGGAGAGAGAAAGAAAAAATAGAGAGAGGAATGGAGAGAGATAAACATACAAAAAATGTAGATATTATATAAAATACCGATGGCTAAGTTTCGAAGAAATTTACCATAAACATTAATTATATAAGGTGCGAATAAAATTAAAGAAAAAAAAACCAATTTAGCATCATGCTGATAAACCGTAATCCATTGTAAAAATGTTTAAAATGGAATGTAGGAAAACAATCCAACAGTGATAAAATAGAACGAATGAAAATAGAGGTACTGAGAACAATGAGACTTACCACTACCAGAGGACACAGGAACAGAGGGGAAAAGATATCAATATTAATTTACAACAAGGCAAACGCATTGTACATGTAGGTCTTTATCCATTTAGTTTGATTTGTCATTTTCCTTACGCCTCCATGTTCAGAGGCAACCAATTGCAACAGCAGTCAATTCTGGTTAGAAAGTTTTTTTTCCTCTAACACCTTGGGGACCTTAATATGTAGATTTAGATAAGTAGATCTACTCTAAGTCATAACCTGGTCTGGAAAATGAATTCTGTATGTAGAAACAGGCTAAGTGAAAATATAAAATGCACTAAATCCTTAGAATGGGAGTAAAATCTAGACCTAACAAGTTCTACACGCGGTTAAGACTAATTACGTACCTCAGACAATGCAGGCAAACCACAATCTTCAATATTTACTCCTTCACTTCTTTAGATGTAGATCTATATCCAGTCTCGCTTGTACAAAAGCCCAGCAAATTTTGATGATAGAAAGAGACTCCCTGAGATTCGTGTTTCTTATTATTTTTAAATGAACCATCAATTAGCCTTGAGTACGCCAACTCATCCCGAACATGGTTAAAACGAAATATACCCGATACCGCCAACATGCAACCACTTATACTGGAAAGTTGTTCAGTGTAAAGGGGGGGGGGGGAGAGAGACAGACAGAGAGAGAGAGAGAGGAAGAGATAGAGAGAAAGAGAGAGAGACAGACAGACATACATAGAGAGGGAAAGAGATAGAGAGAAAGAGACAGACAAACAGACATAGATAGAGAGAAAGAGATAAAGAAAAAAAAAAGAGAGAGAGAGAGAGAGAGAGAGAGAGAGAGAGAGAGAGAGAGAGAGAGAGAGAGAGAGAGAAATTTTGCTTTTTTCAATACTTTCAACCACAGATTTAGCACTAGTCTTGTCACAAGCATGTATTCCTCCCTCCACTTAAAACAAAAAGCAAAAAATCAATGCAAAAAGCAATAACACAAATCAGAATGAACCCCGGTATATAATAAAAAAACCAACCAAACAACAAACACACGAAGAAACAAACAAAAAAAAAACAACAACAAAAAACAAACAAACAAACAAACAAAACCAAACCCGCAGCTCTATTATTTTCTCCCTAAGTTCCCGGTGCGTATTGTCCACGGTATTGCTACCACAATACAATTAGTCAATAATTTCTTCTAAAAAATATGAACCACTTTATACAATGCTAAGCTGTTAAGAATTTGAAAACCTTAACTTCACGTTAGATTTTTTCTCATGCAGGGTTTCTTAAATTAATTATTTAAAACTGTGCTTTTAAAACATACCCATGCAGTCTTCGTAAAGCAAGACTAACTAAAGTCGAAACAACCTTTAACAACAAAAGACCTTTAAAATAGGAAAGATTTACTGATGCTCGCATTCATTGCAAGGGAGTTTATTTGTTAAAAAAAAAAGTAAAGGCAAAATATTTTACATTACACCCCTTCAATTTTCACTCTTCAATCTTCTTTACATAAGTTTCATCTTTCTTTTTTAACTACGCCTCTGTGTATTTACACTTCTCTATTTGACTATATCTATCGCTTCCTTTTTTTCCTCTTTTTTCTGAAGCGAGTTTATCTTCAAGTGAGTCAGACTATTTCATATCCACAATTTGTTTGAAAAAAAACAAAAACCGGAGTTAATGGAATAACAACAGAAAACAATTATTATAAAGCTATTTTACTATTTTGTCGATTTAATCAATTAAAAAAAAATATGCAACCGATTTGAGATGAGTATAATTAATTATCCTGCCTAGCCTCAGGGATGTGGGACTTAAATAAATAATATTCTACAATTTAGTGTAACCAACATCTAATGTTTAGGGGCAGTTTGTGATGAGATTATCAAAGGGACATTAAAGCTTCTTTCTCTTTTCTTTCTCTACGCACAAGTGATTTATTTTGGGTTACTTCCCGCAAAATAAAACCCATCTGAAACCACTGGTTTGAATAATAAAGAAAAAATAACATAGTCTAGATCTGTGCCGTGGGACAATTTCCTTCGTCCAATAACTTCATCAACATCTATTTTTTTAATAGATAACATGATGAAAATACGACATATCACATGTATATATATTCTATATCATTTGTAGCATAAATTACGTGTTTTACCTTTAAATTAGGGTACTGTAGTAAAAAAAAATTGATGCAAGGCTGTAACTGCTTTATAGGAACAACCCATGTTTTGTGAATTGTGCATTAAAAAAAGGAGAAGGGGGGGGGGGGATAGATAAGACGATTCTTGTCACGTCTCTTAATTCGATATTTTGAAACGTCATGCTCTTTTCTCAGTTTCCAAAGCGTAAGAGAGAGAGATAGATAGAGAGAGAGAGAGAGAGAGGGGAAGAAAGAGAGAGAGAGACAGACAGATTGACGGAGAGACAGAGACAGAGTATGAGAAAGACAGAGACAGAGAACGTGAGAGATATAGAGAGAGACGGAGAGACAGGCGGACAGACAAACAGACAGACAAACAGAGAAAGAGAGAGAGAGCAAGGTAAGATCCTGACCGGGAGATAGATAGCAGAGGCATTCAAAGAAGAAACCTTCCCTCCTTTATTTTGCAAGTGTTTTAGACCCTCTAGCCCCTTACCGAGCTTATCAAGAGTATGACTCCCAAATGCCTCCCTGCTACCTTCTTCTCCCTTCTTGCCTGCATTGAGAATCTAACACAGGTTACTTAATCTGATATCCAGCCACTTAATAAGCCAACTGAACTCCCAAGGATCAGAGCAGTTTTTTTTACTCCTTATGAAGCAACGGTTTTTTTTTATCATCCTCTAAATCCAAATAGAGCTGTTTTCTGCTGTTTCAGCTAGTAGTTTGAAAGCTTTGGTTCGATTATTGCTGCTGATTATAGAAAGTTTGATCTGAAGATCGTAGGCTGATAACCCGACAAATACCTCTGGGGCCGATCTTTCTTGGCATTGTTTTGGATTGTTGTCAGCTGCTTCTAGCTTTTTGGTCAAGTCCAAGTGTTTTTTTTTCTTTTTGCAGATATGGGCCTGTTCCATTCTAGTGTCATAAGAAACCGTTAGTTACCCCATGATGACTTACTGTGTAGAAGGTGAATAGATCGCGATGTTAGGCTTCTCCCTGAGCCTACATAAGTGCTTATTTCACTCGTGGAAATAGGCTGAAATTACTCAATCGCCTCAATGTCCAGCAGACCTTTTCTTGAGAATTTATCGTGGTCGATGTCTCAAGTCATTTTTAGCGCCGCCTTATGTTGTTAATTTTGTGAAGTTTATCGAAAGTTTATTGACCTGCCCTTTAGCTGTGCTTATGGCCGAATCAAGCTGTTGAAACACTCTATTTTGCTTTCTGGTATAGATCTATCGCCTTTATGAGAGCGCTACTTCAAACGAGCCCAAGACATGTTCTGTAGTTTGCCTTCCAAGTAGAGGAAGTGAGAAAGAGAGAGAGAGATAGAGCTTAGAGACACACACACACACACAGAAGATAAAAATGGCTAAATTAAAAAAAATCATAGCAATACAAGGACATGAATTCTTTGTGTCAAATTTCAGTGCACTGCAATTATTGCTCTGACCACTTCGGCTGAAGTGTCTCTTTCCAAATGACACTTTTGTAGTAAGTAGCAATCTAAAAGGGAAGAAAGCACAACAGTGCATCTACAGTAAGTAAACAGCAGAAGCCTCATTGTAAATGTGCTTGTGCGTGTAATGGGCGCTTGACATGAATTTAAATTTCGTGACAGGTGCGATAGACTGACTCAACAGTCCCCTTGGACAACCCACAGCTTGGTAATATTATAGTCGTCTGTCTGATTCTCCCACTCTTTCTCTGTGCGTCTCTCCGCCATCACCACCGCCCTTCACATAATTTGCTCTCTATCTCTTTCTCTCTATATACTAAGGTAGAAGTCGCAACACTTATAGTATCTCTATAAAGTAGATAGGGGTCCAAAAAGAATGCACGTAAATCTGCAAGGTCTCAATAAAAAGTAATAAAAAAAAACAGAGTTAATCTGTTGTATAAATTTACATTCTATTGTTTTTTTCCCTTATTTTCCGGTGTTAAAGTTTGTAGGTCTGCCTTTTATTACCCCTCTTTTACTCTCTCTCTGTATGTCTAAAAACTAAAGTAGAATTCACAACACTTGGAGTATATCTATAAAGTAGATAAGGATCCAAAAAGGATGCAAGTAAATCTGTACGATCTAGATCATAGTTTATAAAAAGCAGATTAAAAACCTATTAGCCTACTTCGTGCCACAAGAAAAAGACAATACTACCTACGTTATAACATAAAAACGTTTCGGCTTTATTTAATTATAAACAATACATATTACAATGGAAAACATTTCCGGACTCAAACTAAAGATAAGATTACATTGTAATATAATCTATAATTGTACCGTACATGATAATCCCATTATGTCTTCATATACATTGTAATCTTGTCTTTAGTTTGAGTACGGAAATGTTTTATATCTCCATTGTAATATGTATTGTTTATGAAAAAGGAAATTAGATAAAGCCGAAACGTCTCTGTGTTATAACTTAGGTAGTATTGTTTTTTTCGTGTGTCACGAAGTAATAGGTTGTTAATCTGCTTTTTATAAACTATTCTCTGTCTGTCTGTCTGTCTCTCTCTGCATGTAAATGTATGTCTATCTCTCTTTCTCTCTCGTTCTTCCCTTCATCTTTATCCATTTTTCATTTAAGATCATATGTCAAGGCCTTTTCCGCGAACTTTAATGATGTTACTAAAAAAGTAACAGCAAAGGTCATGGGACAGCCCGATACGATTGTGTTCTTCAGTTGAGGATTGTCGCTATGTAGAAGTAGCATTGAAAGCTTCTCATTCATCAAAGACAAAGTTTTAGTTTCAACAGTCGAACACATTTATTTTATTGGAATCTTTGGATGGGGCCAAATACAAACTTGTAGTTTTAACAGTCGAACACATTTTATTTTAATGGAATCTTTAGAAGTGGGCCAATGAATGAGTAGGTTGTTAAATATTCAGCTTTTTTATTAACTTATGAAACTTTTCTTTATTGAAAAATGTTTAAAACTCTTGCTCAAAAGCACTCTTGATTTGTTGCCCTGCAGTGGCATTTTGACACCCATTTTTAACGTTACCCTTGTGGGCCCAACCATATTTGCAACCGAAAATAAATTTGAGGTATGAAATTAGCATAAATTTTATAAAGGGTTTAAGTGGAAATAGAAATCCTTAACTCCGCTTTGGCACCCACCCCCTTGCCATTCAAAGAAACATAACATAATTATACACGAACCATGTCACCATAAGGCTTCTTAAATAAAAAAGAAGTAATGTTTTCAGTCGAAAACTAAGCCTACGTACACGTGAGTGAACTGGGTCGTTAATTGTGTCAAGCTGGGAGCCAGGTTGAATAAACCATAGACCTAAACAATAATATATTTTATTGATACCTCCATTCAGCAAAATAAAGTCTTCTATACTTAGTATTGTAGTTTTTGTCCGTATTTGTCAGTTCATGCGGGATTGTCTCTCCCAGAATGCAACAATAAGCAGCTTTTTTAAAATGAACAAGCAGCATTGAGGCTCTAGGCTTAGGAAACAAAGATGGTCCCCAAGAAATTAAAACTGAGAATTACTTTGTCCCGACCGAGCAAACTAATTAGTATTATTTAGAATACCCCCCCCCCCCAATCCTCTCCCTTGATAGATTTGTAGATCGAATCTCTCCCCGAGTTGCAGTCAGAAAATTAATTTTTATCACAAAAAACCTGGATTCGTAACTTATTTTTTCTCTCTCCGTTGAGGCTTTATTTATCACTCCGTCAACCTGTCTGACTGTCTGCCCGACTCTCTTAAATTGAAACGGGCTCACATAGTTCGTTGTTTTAGACGGCTTTTTAAATGATAGTTTTATGTTTTCATCGACCTATAAGAAAATGAAGGCTACTTACCTGGCTGTTTTGAATGCCCAAATGCGGTCTTCTCACATTAATTGCTATTTTTAAAATCATAAATATATAAGCTTCTCATCTTTTTTTTTATCATCCCTTGTCTCTGATTAGACCTTGATGCTGTTAGCCTAGCTCTTGTTTTATCAATCTTTGACAGTCATCTTATTAACTTAAAATTACTGCTTACTCATTTCTGTAACCCCGATCATTGTTGAAGTTAAATTGTTTGCTAGGTTTCAAAGTTCTCTTTTTTATAACAATTTTCAATTACTATTATGACCCTGAGTCTCAAAGTTGAGGCCTTTATTTTCTTGCACTGATGTCGGTGTGGTTCGAATATGTTAAAGAAAATTTCTGCCTCAATAGGAATGAATGTCACATTTTATCATTTTTGCTAACTCAAGATAATAAACACGCGAATTAGAGAGAAGATAATATAGTTTTGTTGGTATAGAACTAAACAAATCTCGGCAATATGATGATAGGTATGGGCAAACTGTTGATTCTTATACAATTTATTCATGCCATACTTGCGCAATCTGTTAAAATGGAGGCAAACAAAAAAAAAAATGAAAATAGTGCGTAAGAAAGGAAAAGAGTGAGATAGATAGATGGATAGAGAGATAGATATGTAGAAGGAAGAGAGAGAGAGAAAAGAGGAAGAGACAGAAACAGATAGAGAGAGATAGATAGCTGTAGAAAGACACAGAGAGAGATAGCTGGAGAGGGACGGAAATAGAGAGAGATAGAGATAGAGATAGAGAGAGAGATGGAGAGAGACAGAGACAGAGACAGACAGACATATATAGACGGAGAGAAATAGACAGAGTATGAGGCAGACAGAGACAGACAGAGAACGTGAGAGAGAGAGAGAGAGAGAGAGAGAGAGAGAGAGAGAGAATTAGCCTTTTAAATGAAAAAGACTTAATTAGGCTGATCATAAAACTTGGTTCATTTTTTGTATCCTACACTAATCTATCGCAAAGCTATGGATGATTTTTGTTTTGTTTCTTGAATTGAACCTGATTATAAATGAGCTTCTCTTAAAAAGTTTATTTGATAATTTTCATTTTACCATTTCAATTTTCTTGTTCGAGCTGGAACATTTACATTAAGTGAACTAAGCAAGATTATACTCACACCCAACCAAATCCATGACTTTGCCTAATTAATTTTAGCAGTGCATCTCACAATTACACTACTTTCTAAACAGCTAAGCATGGCTTTTTGTGAGAGTTGTCTCTTTTGCAGACCACGCAGAATACTTACAATAATTATGGGCAAGATGATGATGGCGTACTGAATATAGACAATCACAAAGAGGTCTGATTGTATTGTATTAAAATAATTTTTCTTTGCTTTGCTTTGTATGATGGAAAGTTGTTGCCAGTTTTGCGGTTTGTGTTGACCATACTAATTAATGCTGCGCTTTGTTCCCATTTTTTGCTATTTTGTTTTTTTTTTTTCATTCATTAAAGCATAAAGCTTAGTAATAAAACCAGATGGAACTGCTGTCCCGGAGATTGAAAATCAACATAGAACTGTTTCTTTGATATTCGATTTATAGCCTTGGCACTCGACGTACTTTAGCCTGTCGAAGCCAACAAAATTTCGCTCAGCCCCAAGGCGCGCAAAACCCAGAACAAAAACAAAAGGTCAGTGTGAGCTTAAGGGTACAGTCATACTAGACCCGGTCTCGGCTTTAGGGTACAGTCATACTAGATCCGGCATCGGCTTGCTCCGACAAGAGGAATAATTAAAATAGGGGAAATATGATATAGAATGAAAACACTTTCCGGTTACACTAGCGCTTTGCAATCAGATGGTGATTTTTCCCACTACGGTACTATGTTTTTCCCCTTTTTAATAACTCTTCTTTCCCGAGACGCGCAGCGCAGTGTGCACAGGGTTTGGTTCTACCCTTAAGCAGAACGACAGCAGTGCCAATTAAGTACAGAAGTTGTGCATTATGATAGCTACTGAGAGAACTGCCACAGTGAACCTCACGCTGAATACTGAGATAAAAGAGATGTTAATGCCGCCAGCGTTGTACAATACAGGGCGTGCTACTTTAATTGTTCCTATACATGACATAGTTCTTTTGTTTCGTCCATTATCTTTTTTACTTGTAGCCAGCGTATACGGCGCCAACTTGATAGGATTCTGTTTTTTCCTATTTAACTTTTTTTTTCTTTTGTTATGAAGCCTATAATGAACCTTAAAATCTGACCTAATTAATACTGCTCTAGTGGGTTAAGCTAAACAATAATAATTATCTATTACAAACTGGTCTCTGAGCGGATTTGTCAGCTCCTCGTCCAAAAAAATGTTCTTCGAGAAGATCAGAAATATATAAGGGTCAAATGAATCCAATTTTTTAGAACACAATCATGAACGCAGTATTAAAAAAGGAAAAACTGCTACTGTTTTTATAACAACAACAAAAATTGACAAACGCAACATATGTATATAAGGTACACCAACATAACAAACCTAAAAATTACTATTGCCGCAAATTATAACAAAAATTCCTACAAAACAAACATGTAGATCTAAGAATATTTGAAAATCCAGACGGAATCAGGTCGTTTTTGCTTTACCTTTTAAAGCTGGTTGAAAGTGTGGACGCTAAAGCTGAAACTTCCGAAATCTCCAGTTTTGCCACTTCATCCTTAACCAAATGAGAACTATCTTCATGAAAATGGGAACATACAATTACACCTTTTGACTAAAAAGTTAATGCAATTTTAAAAGTACTAACTTAGGCGAATAGAAGATCAGATCTATCTTTCAGCTAAAAATTCTAGGACGAACATTCCAAAGTATAAGACATATGTATAACTAAATACATGGCAAGTGAGAGAATAATACGGGGTCGTTTCAACCGTAAATACAAGTAAAACAAATTTTTCTTTACCTCAACAACTGAGCATATGTTTTTTTGTTTTTTTTTTGCGGGGGGGGGGGGTGTCCTCCCCAAAGATTAAACTTTACATAAATATAAATATTGTGCACTTAAAATCACTAGAAGTAATAGATCCACAGCTAAGAAGGAATTTCTGTGTACAGATCAAGTAACACCGGAACTATCCGGATTTTTTAGTAATAAAAACTATCGACTTTCATTTCCTATGTTTATTTAAATAAATGTATTTATATCTGAATTTTAGCGACCATCTCCTCCGTACCATTTCTTGCACATAATCTCCCCCCCCCTCTCCCCTGATATCTCCACTGGTTTCACATCAGCACAAGGCTAAAGAGTCCGACTGACATTCCCACTGAACGTGTAAACATTTTGGCCAGGGGTATCAACAACAGCATAGAATCTTGGTTTGCATAGAGCACCGACGCATAAACAGAATATATCATGCAATAGCTAAATCTTTCATTACCTCTGTTCCTTTGACCTTAAAACATCTCCTTATCAGATTTTTGTGGATGGATCAACTAACACCGAAACTTATTAGGATTTTAAAAATAAAAATAATTTTTCTTTCCATCACTTGTAAACATACATTACGCCAAGTTTTCGTGAATTTCTCTTATTGAAGCGCCAAGTTTCCAAACGTAATGGTTCTGACCTAAATCTGTATATTGGTGCTGAATTGTGTATCAAAGGTGGTCCAAGAGTATTTTTTTAAAGCTGCGTGATATTTTTTTCCTATGGAGCCACACACAGAAATGTGCAATTTGCAAGAAGGAATACGGAAGAGATTGTATTTTCCAAGTTGTTACGTAGATTTAGGTCAGAAGCATGAAACGCGGCGATATGCTTCTTCAACATGGCTAGCAGGGGAACTCTAGATTTAGTATGATATCTTCACTTCTCTATACCAAGACTTAAGTAATTAATGTCCAGATACTTTTTCTTAATCTCTTTGGTAATTGTAAAACAATGGATAAACTTCAACAGGCAGTAAGTTAAAGAGAAGAAGACGAAAGCTCTTTTCAGTGGTCGAACTAATCAGACAAAGAAATAAAAGTTAATGATAATTATTATTATTGCAAATGGGAATAGAATTTTTCTTAATCTGTCAAGAAACTTGTGATATTTTTTATCCACATCGGTCTCTGAAAAAAAACCTAGATAAATCAGCCCCTAAAAATTATATTAGCAAGATTCGCCACCATCTGATATAAATTTAACAAACTTGCTCGTAAATTCATCAGTCTGTTTTATCAACAATGGGCAACTGTGACGTTTTGTTTATTAACAATCATAAGACTAGTTGTTTTTTTTTTATTTATAGTCTACAAAAAGTTCAAAACAATGCCGCAAGACTGATTTTGAGACAGGATAAGCGCTTTTCAGTGTCACCTCTTTGGTCTCGATTGCGCTGGCTTTTTGCAAAGAGAAGAATCAGAAAATTATGCAGTTTGTACTTCTGTTTTTAAAAGTTTAGCGCCCAAAAGCAATGTCAAAAGTATACATCCCTCCGAGATGCTTCATATCAAATGGAGACACGAATCTGTGGATGGAATATAAAATCGCCTCTAAGATTGGAGAATTATCTTTTTTTTCAGCAGGTCCTAAGCTGTGGATTTCACCCTAACAGTTATTTTATAGACATCTGCCTTGAGATGTAAACATCACATTCATAGACGTATCTTTTCACTTAAGAAATGTTACTCTTTTTCTTAAGGACAGGTCTTATGTACACGATAATTGTGTTATATTGTGTGGTTGATTTGTAATACTTTTGGCTTTCCCATTCATCGAAATCGAATGGGAACAAAGCGATCAATAGAAACTTATGGAAATAAACGACATGTTAAGGTTACCGTTAGACAAAAAAAACCCAGCCTCAAGGAAGAAAGCCACTTTATTGGTCTGAAGTATATATTCTAGTGAGGCTCCTTCTCTTATGTCTCACCACCGCTCAGTTGTTTAAGATAATCAGTATTTGAAAAGCGACTTGTTTGCTTAATTAATCATGCTATTTGTGAGGCAACCAAGGTAAATCAATTACAAGTGGCTTACATAAGTAATGAACTAGAGACCTTCACAAACAAAAATTTTAAATCTTGAATATTTTATATGTTCAAGGGCGAAATTTCTCAGAATGATAAAAAAACACAGTTAGGATTAAAGCTCTAGAAAAGAAAAAAAAACATCCAATCGACTTCTTAGAGTACGTGTCAAAATTCTGACCTGTGTCGAATTTATCCTGGTCACCTTACATTTAACAGTTTAAAAGAATTTTTTCCACATTAGTAATGAAACGATAATAGCATCAAGCAACTTTTCATGA
>BMAT01002135.1:191934-221659 GCA_019649035.1 Elysia marginata | reverse complement strand
TAGTAGTAGTAGTAGTAGTAGTAGTAGTAGTAGTAGTAGTAAGATACATAGCCGTAGCAACATCAGCAGTATCAGCAGAGGTACTTCTTGTACTATTAAAAATAGTGGTTCTGTAAAAGGCAAAAAATAGCAATATTAGTTATGCAGTAATATTTTTTTTTTTGGAAAATATGGCCAAAGAAAGGGGTAAGTTTTTTTATAGTCTTGTCATTAACGAAGGCGCCCAATTTTTAATATCTCAAGCTCTAGTTTTAGAGCTTAGTAAGAGGCAGTTTTTTCGAAGCGCAAAGCTGTATCAGTAAAACGCTCAAATTTTTTACCTCTGAGGAAATTTGTTCAACATCTCACCATATACGTTTACAAGTTCTTGGCAACATATCCGGGTGTTGATGAACTTTCCACTAACATAACCTCAGTCTATTCATTAATAATTTTTATCTTGTTTGTAGTCATCCATTTTTGTACCGAAATGACACAATTATTAAGTCCAGATCAGAGCTTTGGGATTTTTTTTGTTCTGTTATTATTTGAGAGGGTGAGAAGGTGAGAAAGAGGGCATCGTTGCTTCATCATAATCATCAATATAATTTCTCACGCAAACGACAGTTGGAAAAAAAACTCTAACAGATAATGAAAAGCAAACACTCATTATCAAAACCAACAATTTGCGAGAATGCAGCTGAAAACGAAAAAAAAAAAAGGATGTCATTATTGCTAACGAATAAGTTTGCCAATCAAAGAGCACTTATAATCTTCTCTACAAATATGAAAGAAAAAAAAGTTTAACAGTTGTACAACCTTTAAAAGTGTTGATCTCTATTATATCGATTTCGTAAACATAGAATTTCATTGGCGTAGAACGGAGAATGACGCTCGCGTTGGACGTGATGACATTTACAATCGTATCGTACTCACTGCCGCGGCGGCCTTGACAAAGAAATGACTCCCTTGATCCAATAACTGTTATCGACATTAATTTTTTAGTTCTGTGCGGTTCGTCGTACTTTTGTTCATGAATGTTAGTGTAAAACTAAATATGAGGAATTTTATTTTTAATTACTTAATAAGGGTTCCACGATTTGATTGCTACAATTTAATGTCAAACAAAGGTTGCGCTCCAGTCCATCACTAACGCTCTTCAGGCAATTAACCTATTTCATGCTAATGAGTTTCATTATCTAAAGATAACAATTATCATGAAATCTTTCTTCTAGAATATACCCCATAAGTGAGATTCTTAATTTTATCCGTGTTTACTTAACAACTATACAGATATTCATCATACATCGATACCTAGAAAAAACAGCTTTAATCTCTATTCCTGGCGATGGAAATTTTCTTTCATAATTATGCAAGTGTTTTACGTGTATGTCTTTTGTAGAGCCTGAAGAATCCCTAATTTTTTTTCTTATAATTAAAAATTTTTAATTATCAAGACCACTTATCTGTAAATCTGCTAATAGGAATAGAAATAATAGGAATGATTGACCAAATAATAACCTCTGTTTTATCAATAAGTATCAAGGTTCCTGTTATGCTGCCACTGCCAGGCAATAGCGGCACGTCT
This sequence comes from Elysia marginata, assembly GCA_019649035.1. NCBI lineage: Eukaryota > Metazoa > Mollusca > Gastropoda > Plakobranchidae > Elysia > Elysia marginata. The sequence continues at coordinate 220,092 of BMAT01002135.1, read as the reverse complement.
TAGCACCATGTAACTTTGTTAGTCTACTATCTACAAGCGAGAGCCACTGGATGATCCTTGAGTTTCTGTATAGACATTTTATCTGAGAAGTGAAATTTGTCATATTTACTTATTTTTGTCTCTTTTTCTCCTCCCGATAGTATTTAAGTTAAAAAGTATTAGAAGTTTCGATGTGTCATTTAAAAAGCTAAACCATTCAGCGCAAAACATTCATAAAAAATTAATCATTCTTTCAGAGGTTTTAAAACATCATCTCATCTGATCACGTATTCAGTGTGATTCAAGCCTAAGAAAAACTTCGGCTCATGTAGAATCGAGTTTTCATGCCAATACCTATAAGGACCTCTTGGATACTCCATAACGCTTATAATTTTGTTTGTGTTTCGACACACACACACACACATAAATCCAAGTCTGAAAACTCCGATTAAAGAAAAGGTACAATGGCGGCCAACTTGTCAGAAATCCCAAACTCACAAATTGACTTGTTTTTTCATAGAGAGTACCTCATTTTGAGCAAATTCATTTACCATATCATGGCATGTGTGGCAGGTTTTGGTGTAGTCTCGAATTCGTTAAACATTTTGGTTTTCGTGAAGATGAAATCGAAAGACAACGTGAACATCACACTCTTGTTCCTCTCGATATCAGATTTGATGTTTGTGCTGATACGCAGCGATTCTTTCGTGCTCGCGCTACTGATGGCGGCAGGTGGCGACGGCTCATCACAACTCGTTATTCCACTTAAAGCTGAACTAGTGATGATATGCACCAACTTTTTGGGCTACGTGTTTTACGATTATTCAACCTTCGTGTCGGTGTTCCTGGCCACCGTTCGCTGCGCATGCGTAGCAAGACCTCTAAAGTTCAAGTCCATGTTCACAAGGTCAAGAACTGTTCTCATATTGGGCGTCTTGTTCTTCGTAGCCATGATGCAAAACTGCTCATTGCTGATCATATTGAAACTGACACGTGCAGTAAATCCAAATCCATACTCGACGCCAAGAAAAGTAGCGTTAACAGACAACTATCAAAACGCTTTAAAAGTCACAGACATTTTAAACGAAATCATAATCGCATGGTTCAACTACATCACCGTGGTTACATGTGTAATCATTCTAACGTCCAAACTGCAAGCGGCATCCAAGTTTAGGCGATCTTTAGCCAGTACTGGGGGGTCAGAGAAAGAAGTCAGAACGCTGGCTCAGACATCGGGACTTGCAACATCCCGCGACCCTTCATCCCATCACTCAAAGTCTTCCGAGGGTAATGACAAATCGTCGGGGAAGATGTCAACGAAAGAAGTTCAAGTGATACAGTCCGTCACTCTAATCTGTGTGATATTTATTTTCTCTCAACTACCAGAACAAGTTGGTTCTACACTTCGGATGATAGATTCTATGAGTTACGACACCCCGCCGTTTATTAACGCGTTTGGGTTTGGTTTAATAAGAACATTAAATTATTTGAACGCATCTGTTAACATATTTGTACATTTTCGCTTCAACTCTAAGTACAGAGAAAAGTTTTTTGACTTATTTTGCAGGCACAAAAACCCTACGCCGTAGGCAACGTAAAATTTGCAAATCATCTTGAATTTAGTTTTAAAATTTGCCGCGCCAAAAAAAAAGCAATACAAAAAAAAAAAAAACGCGGAACAAAGAATGACGGCAACTGACTGAGGATAAATGGACACTCCTATGTTTAAATATTTGAATACAGTTTATGTTGAATTTGGGGAAGAAAAATATCCTAGAGCAGACCAGACCTTGAGTCCTGCTACGCTAAACAGCTTTAGCACGCCGAAAGGGGTCAAAATATTGCGCTTCAATAATTATGCAATGAAGCGACGGGGGTCTCGACGCACGTTGGACTATCACCTTGGCTCAAAGAGTCACCATAAAACTTACTAGCTCTGTGTCCTGCACAAAAATATATATGCATAGATTAGAAATAGAACAATAGTAGTACTGTCACCATCATTTACGTTCAAGGCTGAGCTAAACTAAAGAAAATAGCTCAGTTATGTAACAGGCTGCTTAAAGATCAAGAGTAAAAGGAAAATAATTAAGTTTGCAAGTTAATTTGTTATCATTTATAACTTAGCGAGGCAGTTTTCTCTAGTTGTACGATTATTTATTACAGTCAAATTCGACTTAATCTATGGGACTCTGTCAAAAATATTGTTGATATTATGACCACTGTCCTCCCGGCCTTTTGTAACACAAACAAGAAGAGAGAAAATCTAAATAAGAGCCTAAAAAGCACAGATTGTGTAGGGGGCCCACAAAATGAATCATCATGCTGAATTTTGTGATATGGAGTTATATAAATCATTGGAAAAGCACCTAAAAGCTCTTTAAGATGGTGAGAATTATTTTGCTATTCTTACTAGGTTCTGGGTTATTCCAAAATTGAAAAACAGGCAATCAGAGTGGCCTGATTTTCAAAACTAAGATATGAACTCAACCGTTTGTAGAGTTTTCATACTATGAAAGTCAAAATACCATTGCAATGTCCTGCAAACTGTTACCGCCCTTAAAATACATTTTTGCATAATTGGGTATGGTGATAAACACCATGTAAAATCAAATAATGGAAATAAAAAATATATTTATATAGGTATATGTAGGCCTTTATGTAGTAAAAATTTGACTGCATACTCGAAAATGCCTATTTTCTTGAATTGTTTGGCAGCGATGTACACTCACTTCTTAGGTTTGCTGCACACATTATTTGGATACAAGTGTATTTGTACTTTTGTTTGAGGGAAAGCGCTACACAAGGTTTATTCACTTATCTATTTTTTTTATTTTTTAGTGTTAATATTATATTATTATAAACATTATTATTACTATTACTGTTTTTCAATGTTGTGAAAAAAATATCTTCTAGTTTATGACATCGTCTTGGATTCATACTCATAGAAAATGAAAAGAGCAAACCTCTACACCTTTGCTGTGAAATGACTGGTCTATAGATGTTTGGATGAACCGGTAATAAACATGTCTTAAATGTCTGATGAAAGAAAAAAAATTATTTAAAAAGCGGAACAGAAATTTTCTTGTTTTAAAATTTTAATCTATTGTGTCATGTGTTGTGAACTTAAGAAGTGTGATAATGAATCTCAGAAGTAATAGTTTTAAAAAAATGGATGATCAAAACCTCCTTCGAATTTTCCTTCTGAATGATTTTTTATCTCATTATGGTTTCTTGAATACTAAAAAGTTATCTACAAAACTACATTGTATTTGCTAAGACAAAAGAATCAAAGGTATTAAACTAAGCAATTCACAAATCGCAACAAATTCAAAGAACTAAAATATGGTTTCTTGAATACCAAAGTACTTTAAAGCTATCTACAAAACTATTCGTTAGGATAAAAAAGAATCAAAAGTATTAAATTAACAAACACACAAAAAAATTGCATCAAAGTACAAGAAGATGCAGATAACGCTCCCCTTTCTTCTTAAAGACATTAATATCAGAGATTAAATTACCAAAGCCAAATATCAAGACTGCAACTTAATGAAATTAAACCTTAAGCACTTGGATTGGGGACAAACCATAAAGTACAGAGTACATTTGAAATATAGACCCGATCGATATTATCACAGCTCTTGGAAAAAAAATCTTCTAAAATGTCGTGAGGGAAAACTAATGAGTAAAGGTAAGAATAAAATATTGAAAGAACTTGTGTATCTGCTCCAATAGAGACCTATCCAATACTGAAAAGATCATTGTCCTTTCAAACCTTCGCCATGACTATATTTTTGAAAGCATTGAGGTCACAAACATCTTCTTCATCATAAACATTATAGCTGTGTGGAACACACAGGTAGGCATCTTTTTGTATAATGCTGTAAACAGCTGTATTTGGACACCAAGAGTATCGCTATTAATAAATATGTCTGTACATATATCATATAAATCATACATGTTCAGGTTTGTTTAATTAGTGGCTTTCATAGAACCCATAGATTAGATGACTAGATTGCCTAAGGCTATAGCGTGACTGACATTTTTTAGCACCTCAACAGTCAACGCACTAAGTATCTAGCATAATGAATGGAAATTATTCTATTACAATACTGTATTATGTTTCAAAATTAACCCTCTTTCTTCTCTTTCATATGTCTGTCTTATCTTTCGTAATAATGTTTAAAAATATCTACATTTTCCCTAAAGTCGTGCTTTAATTTTATTTTTACACCCCTGTTATGTTTTTTCAAACATTGCCCGTTCTCTGCTGTCTAAATCTAAAAATCACTGCTTAGTGTTTCAGTGGTTTTAGAAACCATTAAAAATTCAAGCAGGTTTTACAAAAAAACAAAACAAATGAGAATACAAAAAAAAAAAAGAATCAGTGATTGAACTAGTGTTCAAAAATATACCAAGTTTCTTTGACCTTTGTCTCTCAAAAACAAACAAACAACAAAAAAAAAACAAAAACAAAAACAAAACAAAGAGAGAAAGAAAAAAAAACAATCCACCAACAGAAAGACTGTGAGAAGACAGGTTTATTTTTTAGTTTAGCACATTTTTTCAGGTTAAGGCAGGAGACCTAAAAAGAAGACAAAACAGAGAAAGGCTAACAAAATTTGTAAACATGAAATCAATCACCGAATAAGCATAGACACCATGATTTTCTAAATACAGGTTTCAAGAAAAAAGTTATATAAGTATATTTCAACCTTTTTTTTTTTGTAAATAAAACGCACATAGTTTATATACAAAAACTGACTGAAATAAACAAATTTTGTTTTTGAAGAACACTTCTGGGGATTTTCATTCCGAGGGTTTTCCCAAAGAACACCTCTGAGGGTTTTCCAAACTGCAAATAGTATATTAAGTATCAACTAAGTCTTTACAGAGAGGCAGCAACAAGATCAATATCCAACACAGGTGACAAAGGTTAGACACAAACACCGAAAGCTTTATGATGTGATTCGACATGAATACCTGTTTGTAGGCTGCTGACTTTTGCTCAGTCAATACACTCCATTTGAGCTTGCTTTGACCCAAGTCATGCATATTGTACCGTCAAATTTGGATATTTCAAACCGCTGTATGAACAACTCTTAACTTTTAATTGCTGCGGAAATCTCATAATTTGAATCTAATGGGAATGAAGAAGATTGATTGATTGATTGAAGGGTATTTTTACAAGCCCAATTCCACTTCAAAGGTGCTCTCAGGGCTTGGGTCCCAATGACAATTTACGGGCTGCCACCCAGAGAATAGCGGGATACCATGACTTAGCCTCAGCCGGTCACATTTTACTGACACCGACCCAACCAGTAGGGGCCCGGACTGTGCTCGGCTGTGTTTCGAACCCGCGGCCTCTTGGCGACGGAGCGAAGCCACTACCAACTGAGCTATCAAGGCCCCCGAATGAAGAAGAACTTTGAATTGAGAGGATTCAAATTATATTAAATGGACCAGTTTAATTTACTTAGCCACTTCTATGTTCTTTAGCACCTTCCTCCCTCACCCCACCCTTGCGTAAATGCAGTTCAAATCTAACAAAGCCAAAGAGGAAAAAGAACCCTCACATGTAGAAAACTTCACATTATGAGAAATTTAAAATATCTGACTTCAATTTTGGAGGTTTCCACTGTATCGGTATACATTCCAAAATTAAAATGTTAATCTGAATATATTTTATATAATTTTACAAATGTTTGAATTCTCCAGGTTTCAATTATAATATACTGTACATAGAGAACCACATTGTTAAAATATACAACAAGCTAAAACAAATTCTTTTTTTTTCCGTACTAGATGCTTAAAATGTGAGCTAACTTACACTACTGCTACAAACACCAGGGCTACTAGAAATTCCACATGCAGTTGATACCACTTCGTCTTAAACTTAAATAATTCTACGCCTTTTTTTAAACTTTTGGCACTGGTTTTATTTACAAAAAGTACAAGTTAAAAAAATACAAACTAAAATTTTAAAGCCTTAAATTGGTTTGCAAGTTATACAGACAAAAACTTATGCCTCACTAACAAAAAAAACCTTGTTTAATATTGAATATGATATGACAGCATCATCTATGTCATATCTCGAAGGTCAGGATGAAGATACCTCGACAATTATTACGGTTTTCTTGTTTTGTTGTCCGTGGGAGAAAATTTAATGTCAGTTTTGTTGCAGTCTTGTTGCAAACACAACCAGAGCAATAGTTTCCATTGCAGTTGACAAGTTGTCTGATTCAACATTGGCTGCCACAAAAATTTAATTAAAACTTGTAAATTGCAATAATTAGTTTTCAGATTTTCGTCACAGCTTATTTTACAAGGCAAGCATGTATAGATATTAGTATCATATTAATATTGCAATCTTCCAGTTACAAACACATATGTGTATGATTATGCATTTTGAAAAAAAAATGTAGAGGCTGCAAATTGTTAACAGGAAAATTGTGAATCAAGTATGGAAAAACAAATATTGATTAGAGAGCAAAGATTACCAACATATAGCACAATTTACTAAGGCAACATCAGGTTTATTTGTTCAATTGAAGTAAAACAAATCTGAAACCAACTGAAAAGGTTAAGGAAGGGGGTGGGAGGAGGGGGGTCATATTTCATATATACATTAACAGGTTGTATCAATGTATGAACAACATGTTACAACAACGCTTAAAAGAACTCAGCACAGCTGGTTCATAAAAGAATTAAATCACATGACAGACATGATACAGTGCACCTTTGAAGAGTTTGGTTTGCTTTTAAGCTGTACAGCTTATTGTCAAATTTCATCACAAAACTTTATATAAATATTTGCACAAGCTATTACAAACTGGCTAAGTTTGGAATTTAATTACGAAAGTTTTAAATTTCTAAAAATCATCAGTAAATTGAACAGGAGTCACAGTAGAGCTACAGTAGTAGTAGTTTAACCCATTCAACAATTCTCTAAATATAACCCAATGCTGACAACATCCCAATTCTATTATAATTATTAAGAAGTTGATTACTATTAAGTGTTGAAATGTTGAGATAAAAAAAAAAATCAAAACACTTGACTTAAATGTATTGCTGGTGCTGCCACATTTAAGGCAGCATTGAAGCCTTTACCTTAAGGCTAATTCTGATGAGTGATATGTCAAAACTTTATGTCTTGTGTCATGTTATTTTTGCTATTTTTTCTTTTGGACACACACTCATAAATTACTTTTGTCTAACAGAAATACCTCAGTGGTTATAAGCAAATTTTAGTCGGAGTAAAGCCACTGTTTATAAGGATACATTCTTTCCTTGGCAGGAGAAGCTTTAATCTTATCCGCGTAATGTTTTTTTACATCGTGAATCAGAGAAAAATTCATAGGTACTCCCAAAAACTAACAATTAACTCAAACTTCGTTCGTGAAACAAACTTAGAATTATGTTAGTGCGGGATTAATTTGCAGTTTTTTCTCCATATAAATTAAAGAAAAAAAGTACCACATGATGCTCCACATAGCACCAAAAAAAAAAAAGCAGTGACCACTGGCCAGTATGTTTGACCACTATTTGCCTTACTAATCATGCATACCAGTTTGAAAAACAATTTTTGAGGAATTCCATAACTTTCAAAATTCATTTCCCATTTTTTTTACAATAATTAAAATACAGAGAAATCGATCTATTGGGGTACTTTTGTACCCTCGATACATGGATGGGGTTAAGTGTGTAATTTCTGCTCATGCTACTTCTTTTTACTGATTAAAACCTTCAGAAGTCAGGCATGTAGATATAATGCTGAACATCTATCTATGTTTTTGTTACCAGATAATGTCCCAATACTAGGCAATTAAGTACTATTGCTCATCACAGATTGTACCAGCTAGGTTATTCGAGTAACATTTGTACTAAAAATGTTTTCTGCAGAAAAAGTGCCAGGTTTTTTGTTTTTTTTAAAGAAAACAGGATAGGGCACAACGTTAAGAGTTTAAGTAATTGTATTCCTATTATAATTGACTTTATGAAACTAATCTGTTATTGACTCATTCTAATGCAAACTTTGCTGTTGCATATTAAGTTTAATAAGCTGATATTTAAAGAATCAACAGCATCTTAATAGACTGTAAAACATTTTTAAAAAGAAGAACCTTACAGTGCAATATTATGAATACTAAAGTAAAATCATGAGCACCATTTTAATGATAACATGGACTATGTTGTTAACAGCTAGTACAGTGATGGTGATGATGATGATGATGATGATGATGATGATGATGATGATGATGATGATGATGACAACGACGATGATGATGACGGTAATGTCTTAAAAGTACATGAAAGCAATATGATGAAATATTCTATTGTTGATCATATACGTTAAGAAAAGGCAAAAATTTTGTTATGACAATAACTCTATGATCACCGTTAAAAGTATTTGCTTGCTTTAATAGAAAATAAGGATATTTTCACTTAAAAATAAACATCTAAGGCATCACAAAAACCTGTTTTACTTTAAGTATATATTGATAAAGATGGCAGACAGGCTGACAAATAGTGTAATCCTCAACCCAGGGATATGTCAGCTTTTAAATACTAGAAAAAAATTTGGAATGTGAATAAAATTGCATAAAAAAGGATGTTTTCACAGATTTATAAGGAGATTTTCCCACCAACTCCCAGGAAACTTATATATCCAACCTTTATGCTCAAACAAAAGAATTCAAGACTAGGAAAGACATGAACCAAAAAAAGTATATATCGTGACAAAATCTGTGAACACATTCTTTCCCCCAAGGCTCGTTTGTTGCAAGAAAAAATAGGAAGGCAAGTATGGTTTTAAATAAAAAAGGTTGCTGTAGTCACATAAGAAAGAAGTATCAAGGGGATTCAGATAATAATTTTAAACCCAACAATGTGCATTGATCTATTCCACTATTTGTGTTTTAATCATAGAAATTTTAGCTATTTCTAGACATTAAAACTTTCAATGCACATTGAAGATTAATTTCATCAATGTAAATTAAGATTTTCAAAAAAATGCACCACTCTTATAACAAATGTTGACTAGATTTCATCCGAATTTTTCAGCATTAAAATAAAAAAAACACATTCATTCTTTCTTTTTTCGCCATCTACAAATATTTCTTCATTTTAATGTTATTTATTTTAAAAAGTTTTGCTGGAAACACACTTTTCTTTTATCCTAGACTTTTATATATGATTATAATTTATATAGGAAACAAATCATGTAAAATTAACATGATTCTGGATAAAACTCTAAAACAATATGTTTGAGCTTATTGGATGTAAAATGACACAAAAGGTAAATACTTAGAAGAGCATGGGTAGGACATATTAAATTATCTGATAAAAAACCGCTCATCAAAAACCTTGATACAATCACCACACAATAAATGCTTAGTCTGTTAAGCATAATACATACATGTATAACTAGCATGGCGGTAAGAAACATAGAGACGTATGTAAAAACTATTAACTGTCATACTATTAATCTATCACTCTGCAACTTCTGAAGCACTGAATGGTTTCAGTGATTTGTGCAGAATACTTTAGCTAATTATAGCAAGTTTACAATAACGAAACTTGGAATTTCAAAGATCTCTGAGTAACTTAATTAGAACATCTTTCAAAAAGGAATTCTTCCATCCTTTTTGCGCAGCATTTTACATGACATCTGTAATTTTATAGGGTTACATTTGGTGGATTTCATCCATGATTTGGAAAACCTATATTGTTTATAATTAAGGAGATGGAGAGAGAGAGAGAAGGGGGGGGGGGGTGTTGGATCTTCACCCATCTAGCATCTCTTCCATCCAAATTCAATGTTGCAAACAATATTTTTTCCTTGCTATGTTCTTGCCATTTAGAGAAATGGTTTGCGCTAGCTAGATGTTGAATTTTCTTATGTTTTTTGTGTATGTTTGTATGATGCAATCACAGGGTAAAACATGTGGGTGAAAAAAGAATACACAGGGACCATTATCAAAAAAAAAAAGGAAATGTATGCATGAATCACACAGAAACTAAGGTTCTTTTTTTTTTTTAAACAGGCCTAATTATGACAAAGTTTTAAAAAAAGAAAGAAATGCAACTAGAGAAACTTAACTTTAAATCTGAAAAATATTCAAAATCAAAATGATTTTTCTCCTCTTTTGTTTTTTGTTTTTTTGCTAAGCAAGTTGTGTCATGATTCATAATCTGGAATCATTCCCATGTTTTCCTTCTTACCTTTTTATCAAACGTATGTGACACAAAAACAAATAAACAACAGAAAAAAAAAAAAGAAAAAAGATTCAGATAGAAGAACACTGGTGATAAATGTACCTGAGATATAATCAAACAGGAAGGCACAGTTACAAAAACGTGTGTGGTAGTAGAAGTAGGGAATAGATCTAGTAGGGAAAAAAGTTCGTTTGAGACACAACAAATAGTTACCATTTACCTTGGTTGTGAAAGTCCAGCACAAAACAATAACCTAGTGGCAAAGAATGTCAGGAACACATCTGAGATCTTTGCAATGAACAATGTCTTCTGTGTTTGTTAAACTAAGTATACAAGTTCATTGTTGAGACTTTGAGTAACACTAAGCAAAACAGGCAATGACTGTAAACAACTTATGTTCACTGAAGTCCAAACAAAATGTGCAAAAAAAAAAAAAGAATTTAAAAGGCACCAAAAACACTTTTTTTTCTTCTAAAGTTTGTTCATCTGAATCAAAAATCATATACTAACAAAAGGTCTTCAAAAAGAAATTTTTAAAAAATGTCCACAAGAGCCCACATTTTGAGGAAATTTCCTAAAAAGTCAACATCTGAAGTTTACAAACCAAATCAAAATTGTAAACCAGGGACAAAAATAAAAAGTTTCAAACAATTAACACTGCGTATAACTATTGCATTGCACAAAACACAAACCATTTTTAGATAATCACACAATAAAAGTTTTGGTTTTGACATCCTGTGCCTTCTTTCGTCGAAAATGAATGCAAGCTTCTTTTGCCAAATCTCTTGATATCAATTGATGATTTAAAACAAAAAAAAAATTAGAAAAAAAATCTGTTTGGCTTAACATCTTGTAATGTTTGACAATAGAAAAAGATCAGAAGAAGAAGCATACAGAGGCCACAAACTTCAACGTATTTCTTTTTCTGACAAGCACAAAAATTCTTATAAGCATAATCTTAACATTTGAAAATCAGCAACTGATAATAAACTGAGAATGGAAATAATAAAAATTTTTTTTAAAAGGCCACAAAAATGAGAAGGAAAAAAATCCAGAAAACCTAATTCTAATTGCAATCTTTTTATACGATTGAAAATATTTTTACAAAAACTTGAATTCTAAAAAAAAACCAACCTCATAGCTGTACTACTTCTGTCGTTTGGGCACACACACATATTTTGCCAGTTTACTTGAGTTTCATACAGATGTCAAATATTGTATGGTATTGCGTAGACCTCAAACTAAAATATTTGAAATGATTGCAAATATTACTTATTCTGTTATATTTACTTGCTACTGAAAGGATATGCACTTGCGTTTGGTTGCGAAATCCTATGATCATTGTATCACAGTGAGGATTTTCTATTGACTTCCTTTAAGCCGTTACATTTTTTTTCAGATGAGATTGTCATGGATTTCAAATAATCTTACTTTTACAAAGAAAAGAAAAAGTAGTGGAAAGAGCAAAAAAAATGTTAGAAATAAAGCTCTGGTTAAATAAGAGACACATGAGAATCACATCAAACAATATATATAGAGAAACTTGACTGATAAGTTGAGAGCAATAAAAGAATGTGACAAAACCATAACAAATAAAGTACAAAATGATAAAATGATGATAGACCTGCCATCCTCGCAAAAGAAAAAAAATTCACAAATGCAAAAGAATTTGACTTCATTTCAAAGAATGCTGCAAGGGTGGCAGGTCCGTTAGATCTCACACCCTTAGTCCAAGCTTGAAACCAAAGAAACTAAAAAGCCCCCTGGGCTTCATGTTCGAAAAATATTTGTAACACAATAGACACAGAATGGCTCAGTTCAGATAATGTAAATTTACATGAAGTATAGCCTATCGTTTGTGTTGAAGTTTTGTTAATAGGGTAGAGTAGCAGTATCCTTCCATAGCTAAAATGGTGAGATACCAGTGCTGGGAAATTAAAATGTACTGAAAACAAGCTACGCATTCTTTAGGATAAGGCTTTTGTTCATGCAATACATTTGAAAAATAAATTCACTTTTGTTCTATGTATTTGTGTTTTGAAATAAAAATGCTGGGTGGAGGCAAGGCCACAACTTTTCTGATAAACTGATAATTAAAAAAAAAGGCAGCGGGTGATGTTGATTTTCAGCACTATTTGATTCAAAAAGATGAATTTCAGTAGATAATAACTTGACGTTTTCTTCGACTGCCAGAATTAGGTCGGTAGTTGGTTCAGGGGTCACCATTCGGTCCTCCTGTAAAAATGCATAAAAGGAAAATACATGAGATGATTGGAATTTTACATTAAGGAGCATATCAAAGGAAACAAAACATGAATTTGCCTAAGTTACGGTTACGGACTTTGAATACAGCTGTATTACTTAACTCTTCCAAAAATAAAAATATACGTGGCTTCAGATAGAAAACAGTGTTAGAAGAAGAATGGTTTTAGTCTTTAGTATTTTTCAGAAGGTTTGTCATTAATCCATCTTGACTGGTCATAAGTGTTTATGAAGATAGAAAGAGAATAAGTGCATAGTTGACTGCTAAAATTCGAGTAGCAATATTAGTAATTTGGGACTTTTCATCTCGCAGTAATAATAAAAAAACAACCCAATCGTAACCATTCTTTGTCTGGGAAGATTTCATCAAATTGTTACATTTTTTCAAGCACAAAAAGAATTCAGCAACTGAAATATGTCACCTGTACATTCCCAGTTCAGACTACTGGTGAAAAAAATTATTCTTCAGCCTTTTTGCTAACTTTACATAAAGATTATTATTAACACTATTATTATTAGTAGTAGTATTTTATTTCCTAAAATATTACAAGTCCTAATATTGTTATTGCTATCTTAAAACTTTTAAACATTGATGATTTAATCTCTAATGTCTCTAAAATAATACACAAGGAAAAAAAACACCCTATTGCTATGCTACTACTTAATGCATTGCTTGAGTATAGTTTTATATTCTTCTATTCTCCTATGGTCTCTAAGACAGAAACAAAGCAAAAATTGCTGTACACAAATTTTGCTACTTAAAGAAACAAATTTTGACTGAAGCAGAATTTTAAAAAGAAAAATTTTATAACATGAACTCAAGTGCGAAAAACCAAACTTAAGTTGCAAGATCTTATTGTGCTCGAGTCAAATAAACGATTTGATCCCTAAATTTCATTTGAAACAGCTCACTAAAAATTATATCAGAAACACTATAAAAGCTAAAAAAAATTTTTTTTACAAAACTCCTTTCTGCATGGCCTAACCCTTGAAATTGAATAATATTAATATAAGCTAGCTATTTCAATGCTGAGTCCAACATGCTAGACTTAGATATATACATTTATGAGAGGCTACAAGAAAAAGTAAACCCTGCCACCAATTTAGGTTAAATAAGGCTCATCATCGCTTGTAAAGCTTCATATTTAGGCTAAACAAGATTTACCAACTGCCTGTAAAGCACTTCTTTTAGGCTAGAAATAAGGCTCATTAACATGCTTGTAAAGCATTATTTTTAGGTTAGAAACAAGGTTTGCTAATTGGCTTGAAAAGCATTACTTTTGGGTTAGAAATAAAGCTCATCAAGTTGCTAATTGGCTGGTAAAGCATTGCTTTTTAGCTTAAACAAGACTCATCAAGTTGCATAAAAAGCAATATTTATAGCAGTCTGATCATTCTAGTGAAGCTATAGGTTAGAGCAAAGGAGGAAGTGAACAGCACACTCAGATGAACCCTGTCTTGATCCCAGCTTTTAAAAACCCTGAAAAAATTTTTTAAAAGGTAAAATGTCCCATAAAGGAAAAAATAATTATAGTACAATTAGCAAAATTTATGTCAGTGAAATGGATTCTGCTAATGAAAAACTTATTACATGTATTATTATTTGTGTACAGCTCTCACACATTAGTAGAGTTGAAGAATTTTGACATTATGAAATCAATTTATTCTTTGAAAGCTCCTATTCGAACATTTAAGGCAGAGAAAAACCTGCTTATTGAGTCAATTTATTGCATTTTCAAATTTTCAAGATGGAGAGTCATAGAGAACCAACACCCCCAAGAAAATAAAGATAAATACATTTTAGAGAATTTAAAGCAATCGACAACAACTTTTTTAGGTAAATGTATTCTTTCCAGCCAGCGTTTTCAATTGTTCAAATATATTTATGGTCCCATATGACAAAACACATCATAAACTTACAGTACAACTTTTAGGAAAAGATTTGGACCTTTGATATAAAATGCCACGTGGACTTATTTTACGAGAGGGCTGCATATCTTCAGATATAAATATATTTATATTTACAGGAAACAAAAGTACATTTTTAGTTTTGCTTGCCAATTCAAATTGCATTTTTCTTTTTTCCTTTTTCCTTCAGCAAAAGGATCCAACCAATTTAATATTTACTACAAACAACTTACAATTAAAACAAATCCATCTCTTCAAAAATTTTTTTTTTCAGCCTGATATATTAAAGATAATTGCTTTTCATCTTTCAGAACCGTAGTTTTCAGGAAGTAACAAATTGATCAAAACGACCGTGAATTATTGTGCCAAAGAATTAGAACACACACACAAAAAAAAAGACTTAAGGAACCACAAATAAAAGAAACTTTTAAGATAAAAGATGTTGATTAGCATCCATTAAGAGTTAAGAATTAAAAATGAAAAAAAAGTTAAGAAAAGTTTAATTAAAATGAATTTAAACTAAAGAACCTTGCTCCAATTTATGTCAAACTGTTACATGAAGCAAAGTTGGAAACTAAAAAAAAGACAAAAAAAAAACAGGAATGAACAAAAAGGACTATAAATAAAGGCACCTAAAGCAAAATGGAATTAAAATTGTGGTTCTTTAAGGCCAAATTATGGAGTAAACAACTGAGTGGACCATTCAACAGCAAGTGTGCTTAGTTCACCTACTTACGGGTGTGAGATAGAGCTTATTGCATCTGCATGCATGTTGCTGTGTAGGAGGTAGGTTGAGGGGAAAGGGGGGAGGGTGATTAGTAAGGGTAAGCATAGGAGTGGCTGCTACTGCTGCCGGGAACAGGAAGCTGTGGGCGAGCTAGGTGTCCAGGCTGATCATAAAGGCCAGGGTACTCTGCCGCGAGATCGTGGTGCTGACCTTGGTACCGATGGTACCTTGAGTGGTCCTCGTATGGCGGAGGTGGTGTCCCCTTGTAGGGGTCGTGGCTGTAGCCTAAGTTGCTCTCTCCAGGGTAAGCATACCCATGCTGACTTCCATAGCCTGCACTGCTGGGGCCTGGTCCTCCACGCCCATGATAGCGCTGCTCTTCCATGATCCTACTAGGTTGTCCAGGAAACATCACAGAAGCAAGTAGATAGGCCATGCAAATTCCAACATCAGGTCAGTGTTTCAAAAGGGGTTTGCAGGTTTTCACAAACCATCATTCAAGGGCCACATGATGTTGTAGAGTTTTTGTCCAAGGGGTTAAAGTTGGAAAACACAGAAGGCATTTCATGCATCAAGGCCCAGCAAGGTTTGTTGGCACATGAACAAAACCAGATATATTCATTGCCGTTAGAAATATATTGCAAGTTTGGTTGTTGGTAGTTTGTTTTTTTAAGTTGAGTGATGTTATGAAGATGAAGTCAATGACGCAGCCATAATAACATGTGTTGGAAGAAAGGGGTTGGGGGTGAGAAGAAATAAGTAAAAAAAAAAATTGAGAAAAAAAATGTGTTATTCAACAATAATGCACAAGTAATGCAATCATAAACAAAGAAAAAATGTTAATTTGTTTACTACATAAGAAACCCCCAAAGCATGGACTACATATACTAAAAGGGTCATCCCATACAAGCGTCAAGTTAAGCGATATTGATGATGGTCAGGGTAAAAATGAAGGGCTTCCCCCAGACATAAGGTAACTAAAGACATACAAGAAATATTAAATGTAAGTCTTATCCAATTCGCTCAAAAAACTTTAGGGTTATGGATTTAGTTACCTTATATCAGGAACAACCCTTTGCAAGTAATGTATTTTATTTTTTTTTCCATGCTTGCAAAAAAGAAGCATTTCCCCAGAATGAATGCTTCACTTTTTTAAGTTAGGAAAAAAAAATGTATAAAAAAACTGAAGAACTTCCCCCAAGAAGCATTTTACAGCGCAATTGTTTTTTTTTATTTTTCAAAACAGAACAGGATGATTCAAGGAAGCATGCGACTAAGCTGGGATGAAACTGAAAGATAATGGGAGGTAAAAAATGTACTTAATTTGAGCCATTTCTAGAAAGCAAAATTGCAGTTTGACTGCTACTTATTTTTGCCAGATGAACTTTCCTAGTTTCTCAATATTGGAAATCAGCATCTTATAGTTACAGCGCTGACTTTCAGTATGTGGTCAAAAGTTGTAAAGTGGCAGGGTAGAAAATGCATTAGAAACTATTCAAACTAAAAAGCCATCAAATGCAAGGGTTGTCCAAAAAAAATAATTTTTTTTTGCCACAGCGAGCTTATGATTTGAACTATAATAATGAAAATTAAACGCAGTCAACTATAGCTTCTTAACTATTGTTTAACATAATTTCTCTCGAGATCAAAGCATTTTTTCCAGCGTTGTTGAAAGGAAAAATACCAGCCCAAGAGAAACTTCCATCAAGATTCTTCAACCACTGTTGCACTGCATCACATGTTACCAACTCATTTCTTGGCAAAGTGACACTTGAGGTCCAAACATATGGAAATCAGTAGGGGCTAGGTTGGCGCTGTGTGGTGGTTGCGACAATGTCTCCAATTCATACTTTAGATTAGAAGCCAGCCGTTAGTGGTCTTTGTCGTGTGAGGAGTGGCATTTTCATCTTACAGAACAGCACCCTTTGTCAGGCGGCCATGATTTTTTTTCAGCCGATGACTTCTCTGAGTCTATTCAAGGTAACAAAGAGTTGTTCAGATTGACACATTGTTCAGGAGACAAAGCATCTAGAGGCAGAATACATTATGGCATCCCAAAAGACTGTAACCATGACTTTTTCACCCAGGGTTGACGCTATATTTAATGGCTGAAAGACTAGATGGGTGCTTCCAGGTCATTAAATCTCTTCTAGTTTTTTGAAGTGTGGTGGACCCAGGTCTAGTCTGCGTGATCATATGATCGAAATGTTTCATTAAAATTTTTACTTCTAAGGGTTATAGGAAAGCATTGGTGACGACAAAGAGCTCATAGGCGAAGCTAAAGAATGGCTGATGGACCAAGACAGAATTTGCTGGGGGGGGTATTTTTCCCCTTCTACACCACTGGAAAAAATGCAAGAAGCTAAGAAGCACTAGCTGAATGTGAGTAAATCCATTACTGTCGTTCAAATGGTAAGCATGGAATGGGAAAAAAACGGATGATGTTCGGACATCTCTGTTAACATCAAAAAGTTAATAAATTCATATAAAAAAAAATTGCACCTCAGAAAGAATCCTCTTTGCAACTTGAAGTAAACGTAAAACATGAGATAACTGGAACGTTATATGTAACTCAGTCTATTATAGACTTACTACAACCGCAGACTAAAAAGCTTTTGCCCGACTAAGGAAAAAGATATGTATCCCCCATTATGGCTTTGTTACATAAAGCTTTGAGCACCACCACCATAATAATCAATAAATAGATCTGCGCCAGGAATCGCCTTCACAAGTAGTGATTGATACACAGACATATAGATCTACAAGTCAGTATTCACCCAACTCGACTAGCTATCATTGATAGAAAATTGCACCAATATGTGTTTGCCCGACAGCTACAAAACGCACTGACTTCATATCTTACCCAGAGAACTAACATTTCTTCAATACTGTTGCCTATGAGTAAAGTAAGAATAAAGAGTGGAAAATAAGAAATAATTTGAAGAAGAAAAAAGTTTGACAACTGGATTAAAAGACAAAAAAAAACAACAAACAAAAAAAACAAACAAGTTAATTGCGGCAAAGTATACTCCGAGCAACTGACATCTTATAATTGCACACAAATTTAAAAATAGAAAAAAGGTTATCAAGGTTGTACAAAATTATTAGACTTGAGAAAAAACAAACCAACTTGTGTGTCTGAGAGTGCCAGCAGTGAGTGTGTTTTAAGAAGAAAGTCAGTGATTTCGTTCATCTTTCAAAGTTCAACAAGATGCTGTCAGCCCTTCATATTTACTGTGCTCTTACAATCAAACCATATCAGACAAAGAAAGAATATGATTAAAAAATGTTTTAGAAAATTGTGCCTGGTGGAAAAATTTTGCTTTTACCGTAGCAAGCTCCACAGCCTTAAAAGCTCATTTGAAAAAGCTACATCCAACTGAAAAAAGCAAGATGAAGAAACGTTTCTTTTAACAATTTGCCATCCATCCATCTATCTATGTTAACTAATATTCCTTGTGCATGTGTCCTCTTGACACACAAAAGTGGTCAAAGATGATGCAGGCCTGGTAGTGTTATTTTATTAGAACACAGCATGAAAGCACCCCGATGGGTTAAACCAGTTAAGTTACAACCCAGTAGGAAAATTGAGTCAGTATTTTTTTATTTTAAAAATGTTAGTATAAAAAAAAAATGTTGCGATCAGATGCTAATGTGGGTGAGGTTAACATAAGCCAAAGAAATAATCCAGCAAAAAAAAAAACCTAACTCATTATTAAACAAATTGCAGCTCAACTTATCATCTTCATATTACTTTTGACTGAGCAGCAGTCAAATACGATAACAAATCTTTATCCTTTTATATCAACAGTCATTCAACCTTTGCGCCCATAGTTCCCAAAGTTTTTAACATCAACTCCATAACATAAACCAAAAAAAGTGAACTTACAAACTAACATGTATATCTCTCTCTGTCCAATATTGGTATAGCCCTGAACCCTGCATCAAGATAATTAAAGACCCAGACCTCTTCCGCAAAAAGTAATCCTTAATAAAACAAAATAAATGAATTTGAACGGTACACAGAAAGCCATTAGTAGTTGGACCAGTTCACTTAAAGAGTTTGTATCAAAGCTTTCTGATAGCCTCACAATCAAGTGCAAGAAAGTATATTTATGATCAAAGCCACATAACTAACCTTGTGAGTGGAATAGTATCAGGATTGGGTCCACCATACATGAGGTAGTTTCTGGGTTTTGGATAAGAGCAAGGAGGGAAAGAGGTTCAAACCAAAGCATGCAGCAAAATTCTCGGTTTATGCTCAGCCTTACCTTTTTATAACGAAACGTACTGATCAACATATATGTGAAGTACTCCGACAAATGAGTTGAGATGCCGAATTTACGTTTATAAATATAAGCCTTGTTTAAAAGCTCAACAAACCCCTTTAAGGCAGTGAGGAAAAATAACACAAATGATATCTTAATTATAAAATTGAGTGATTGCATTTGAAAGATTGGGAATCAAAGAAAGCCATTTTTAATAACTTGAGGAAAACACATTGAGATGCTTCAAATTACAAAGCATATAAAGAGACAACCAAACAGTCTAAAAAACAGTCATACAGTCTCAACATTTATGTACGAAGTGATAAAATAAATATTATTATTTTTTCACTTAAGTAGTCAGTTGCATAGATGACCAAATCTGTTGCTATGGATATGAATTTTACAAACACAAAACAAACAACAACAGAAACAAAACTGAGAAGTTTTGTCTGCATCTCAAGCACATTTCACAAACAAATCAGCCAAAATTAACATTATGACTATCAGGAAATTTATGCGAAACAATCAAGATGCATAATTAAGACTGTCCTGGTTTCAATAATATTCTTTGCCTTTTCTTCTCTCCAAACCATGTAAGGTAAATTTAGCAAGCACAAAGCACCAGCTTCAACATTCAACAGTCAAGTTTAGAGCTTAGATACATAAGAAACATGTGTGAGGTATAGAAGAGAACAACAGACTCATGCAGAAATTCATTAAGTCATAAAATGTTGAATGAGAGGCAATTTAGCATTTACTAAAGTAGAAACAATATAATAGATGAGTTTACTTTGTACACGCTTTACATTTTTCCCGCTACATTTTTAATCATTGAGGTTTAAAGAATCCCATTTCAAAGCTCCCACCTAATGAGAAATGAAGTGATAGCAGGAAAATCAGGGAATAATTAAAATGGATAGTTAATGTAAATTACACCTCATTTGCATGTTATGTAACTTGAGTATTGCTAAAGGGACACTTAATGTAAGCAGTAAGGTTACTGCTCCACTGATAAGGCCAGTTTCATGCAGTGTCATAGGCCTCATAATACATTGGTATGCAGGCATTCGACAGATACGTTTTGCTGTCACTCAAATTGAATGAGATATCAAAAACTTTAAGTAGAAAAAAAATTGAAAAAAAAATTTTGAACAGAAGTCTTGAAATGTTTTTAAAATATTGTAATTACAACCAAAATTTTATTTTACGTTTCTTAGCCCACCCATACATTGTTTGAAATATTGTTGTTTTTTTTAAAGTCAAAACTGCAACACCCAACTCAATTCAACCCCTGGCAAGACACATGCTTTATGTAATGGACAATGCACACAGTTTTTTCAGCACAACCTGAAGCCCAGTTTTGTACATTATACTCAGAATAAAACAATAAGTACTCAACAGAGGTTTTTGCTTTCCTTTTTAGAACAAACCGCTTTGTGAAAGGTTTCGTGAGCAATAATAACTGCATTTGAAATGTTAGGTGTCTTGTGTATATTATTTGTTATCCGCACCAATTGCTGATAGCGAAATATTTATTATTATTGGCTGGCTAGCAATAGTGCTGTTTTCAGGTTGAAAAGAGCAGTAACTGATAAATGTCTCTTGTATATAAAAACTAAAAATGGTGGACCCCTCAAAAAGCTCGGCTATTCTATGGGGTGTGGGTAGTTCAGCAGAAAAAGTTTTAAATGCTGAATTCAACGTAAGAAACAACCAAGTGCCTAAGGGAAACCCCTCTAAACATACTTTTAAGGTTTATGCAACAGCCTTATACTGCTCTTTGCTTTAACAGAAGCTAGTAAGCCAAAAAAGGAAATCCAACATTTAAGTGACCACTTCTTTTCTACTGTGAGTGTATTTAATTAAACGGGCTTTACACATAAATGATTGAAAGGATTCAGGTGTGTAGTGAGCAGTGCACAGAGGTAGGCTTTTTGTGAAAATGGCTGTGGACAAATTCCTGCCTTTGGTATGATTCTTATCCTTGATTTATAGTAGCTTTGGCAACCACCTCCTCGACACTGAAAAAGTTTTGCCAAAAAAAAAAGTTTTACTCACGGATCTTCAAACTCCTTGACGTATTTGTGCTCCCTCCTGTATTGACTAGATAAGAGTACAGCAAACACCAGGCATGGAATAGAGAAGATCAGGCACCATCCCAGACTGAACCAGAAGCCATTCTGAAGATGACCAAAAAAGTTATTAACTTTGTTAGGATCACAAGATTGCTACACCTATCTCAAGGAAATGGCTTATTCGAGAAACTTTTTGTTAGTTCTGCAGAATTCAAGTTTCCGTGATGATCCATTGTATCGTTCTTCTGCTTGTCCAGTTTCTTAGTCTGATTAGAGACAGATATGATCGGTCAGGACAATTTAAAAAATCTTTTTTTTTTTAGAGTAAATACTCACAAAGTTACATGTGAAGACACAGCAGTATACCTTTGAGTGTACTTGATTTGAAATTAAAAGGAACTTGAAAAATTACTTGGTAACAAATTACAACTTGCAAATAGAGAGAAGAGTAAACTCACCAGAGGTCGCAACACAAGGATGCACACAGAGTCACTGACAGTGTAGAGGGCATTGCTGAGTGGTTTACAGCGAGCTTTCTCTGTTCTGATCTGATGACCCAAGAAGTAAGAGAATAAACAACAACAGGAAAAACCACCCATTGAAATGTACACATGCGTTTTATCTCACAGTACATCTCTATGACAGAGCTACAGTTCAGTGTTGGTGCAAGCCTCAATACACTTTGTTCTCAGGTCTACAAAGATACCTTGATACCCGTTTAAAACATGCCATTGGTGAAGTTGGGATTTATCTTGTCCATCCAATCTATTTGTTATAAAGCTTGTTTATTGTAGTATAAAAAATAGTTTGAGTAGACCATATAATCTGAAGGCAGGGATGCCAAATCATTTTAAAAAAAACCAACAAAACAACCTGAAAATGAGCTTAGCATTTCATCTTGTATTTAAAAAATTGCTGAGGCTTATGTTGTGCAATAAACAACAAATGGATCGAACAACCTGGAAACCTGAAATTTTGAAACCAAAAACTTTTACTTTCAGTTATTTCAAAAAAAACTAAAAAAAAAAAACAAACTAGACAGACAAACTTTAAAAGTACACAAACCTCATTTTTCACAAACTTCACACTATCATTAGCTTCCTTGCTTATACTGTTTGCTAGCTTTGTAATTTCCTGTGGATTAGGGAAAAAATTAAGACAAAATAGACATAGCATGAAACTTGCAGTTTGAAATATTTTGAAACACAGGCAAAACATTGACTCCCTTACCCACTCATGCTAACAATCGGCAGCCAAAATTGGTGACTTGGGTGAAGTTGGTCTTACATTTTTTCAAACAATGAAGTATTGCTGCAACAATCATTCAAGTGACTTTTTTGTACCATTGGGTTTATAATTTCATATTTAGCGCTCAGTATTATTTCAAACATGTAGCCACCTAAGAGATCTTCTAGGCGCTTCTTTTTACTTTTCCTTTATTGATCTTATAGCCATATTCTTATTGTTTAAAATGGTTGCATAAAATAAGACAACTAGATGTTATACAGTGGATGCTAAATCATTCAATATTTAAAGATGTCAGGGGAATACATCAGTTATGAAATGTTTAATATTCTTAAACTTAAACGTTAAATTCTTCAAACAAACAACACAACAGAAAAAAAGACAGTATGGTGATAAGTAGAAAGGTTAATCTTTGAAAATGTAAAATGCAAAACTTAACAGCACAAGCATGTTCTTAAAAAATTTTAGTCGTCAAAACCGCTAACATTTTTTTAAATACAGTCAGAATAGGGAAAAGTTCAAAATGTGGTGAAAGATTTGGAATTTAGAACCAATGCTTTCACATCCTGAGCAAAAATCTCAATCTTATAAGTTAAAAAAAAAAAAAAGAAATAAAGAAAATTCAACTTCACGTTTTTTTTTTCCTTTAATCTGTGTGAACATGTGTAAAAGTCTATGCGAATGAGCTTTGTAGGACTGCTAGACATAAAAATCTGTGAGGTCTTATTCTTCTTTATGTTTCTCCTTATCTGTTTATAAAACATAAACAGCTTACCTCCTTTACAAGTCTTTCTTTATCGTCGTTAAAAGCTTTTTGTGATGCATTCATATGTTTTATGAGCAGCGTCAGGTCAGCCTACAAGATGTAGTAATAAAGGACATTATATCATTGTTAACAGTTAAACAGCAGAGCTGCCAACCCAGCACCATAGAAAAGTGTACAAGCCATTTCCAAAAAGAGTATTTTCCAACAAGAAGGTGTATTTTTTTACCAACAGCTAAAATTGCACGCAAAATACAAAATAAACAGAGGTGCCAACTTTGCGTCACTCCAAAGTGTACAAGCCATCTCTAAAAAGTGTATCATTGGTATTGTTGTATTCTTCAACTCACTGACATGGTAAGAACTATACTAATGACATGTGTGGGGTGCCCAGTTCTTTGGTTAAAAAAATTGCTGTCTAACAAATGATGCCCATATCACAATCACTCAGTATATGATTGTGCACAACACAGTATAACCAGAAACCATCCGATGATCTGGTTATTGTTAGTGTAGACTGTTTCATTCATATTTTAGAATGGTGACCTATGCTAATCATCCAGTGCCTGGAAATTCATATCTGGTCCCTGAAACACTTACAAGTAGATCTACTTGATTAAATGTATCTGTGTCAAGTAGAAAAAAAATTAGTAGGCTACCAAAAATTAATGTGTTGAAAATTAACACTGATGCTAACAGCAAGGTTAAACAAACTTGGCTATCTTTTCAGAAAAAATTTCCACACACGGTCGTCACCCCAGCTAAGCCTAAACTTTAATGTAACAGATTTATCTCATTTTCGGAACAAAGGGCCCTGTTTGGTGAGATACAGTATTGTTAATTGTAACAAATATTACTCACGAAATGAAGGGTAATGATGAGTGGTTTAATTTCTAATTCAAATATAGTGGCACACCAGTGCCGAAGTCCTACCCCCACAAACTCTAATTGAATGTTTGCTGTAATGATTATTTAATGTCATTGCCACTAGAAACAAATGTGCTTTCATGTTCAAAGTACCCGATATTGCATGCATTTTTAGGGCCTAACTTTCCCTTTAAATTTCTCTGTTGTACACTCCAGGATCCAGTCCTACTGTTTACTAATCTAGATTTAGGATCTAGAATCTAGTCCCACTGTTACAATTACTAAGAAAGATCTAGCCCTGAATGAAGTCTAGCAAATGTTAGAGAACAGACCGTGCAGAACTAGATCTAGACTCATTGATTACGGTAAGGGACTTGATGGCACCCCATTCTAGACTCTGGATTCTGCAAACTGCTATTTTCTTTCCTGCAGTCTTTGAAAAAATCACGCACATTTAAGGTGCAGCTGGTCCTGGGACAGTCCTGTTGCAAGGCAGTAGCTTTTCTGTGCAGGTATGCTTTGTTGCGGGGCAGAACAAAACTGTCCCAGGGCGGTTTTGCCGCAGTGTGGTACCGACCTTAGATCTTCACTAAGCTACTCAGCTCGCAATCTAAGTAATAAACCTGTGCGGAGTGGCTTATAACTTGAATGTTTTTAGCAGAGCAAAATTCCCAGAATTCAATGCCAAACGTTGTTTGCAAGATTGATAAAGAGGGCAATGTCAGAAACAGGATTTGCCCCATGACTACACTTAGATCTTTATTAGGCCACTCAGCTCGCCACCTTTAGTAGTAAAACGGTGGGGAAGTGGAAATTACTTGAATGTTTCTTGCATGAACTAAGCTGAAAGTTGCCCAGTTTGCTTCTGGAGCAAAATTCCCCAAATTCGATGCTAAACATAAAACCAGTAAAGAGGATGATATCCGAAACAGGATTTCGATACTACTGGTATTAACGGTAGAAAAATAAACCGCAGAAAAAAAGAAACAAAATCGATATACTGTATCGCCATGATCATCTTTGTGCGCCTGAACAGAAATGTAACAGCTTCCTGGTAGGAAAACTCAGTAATGCAGTCCAACGTAATTGACATACATCGCGAGTTTCATAGTGGGTTTAAAGGATCGGAAAGTTGTATTTTTTATCAAAAAATGTTACTAACGTATTTTGGACGCAAAAGGGTAGGCCTACAAAAATACAGGAAAGCGTGCGGGTTGGCAGCTCTGAAACAGGGGGCTTGCTTAGTTTTAAGCTGATGGAACGAATAATAAAAACCTTAAAAATGAGTGCTTTAAGTGACATCTTAAAAATGAACGTTTTGGTAGAAAACTTCAAAATTGAGTGTTTTTAGTGAAACCTTCAAAAATGAGCGTTTTGAGTAAGACCCTCAAAAATGAGTGTCTTCAGTAAAACCTTAAAATGAGCAATCCGAATCATGCTTTATCTACTACATTATACCAATTTTTAAAGCAACTAACACAGATTCTCCAACAAACAAGCAGCTGTGGGAAACAAGCTACTATTCTTGTTTTCCCAACAGGACAGCCTCTCACTGCCTTTGAAGAAATTATGTACAGTCCACTTCAAACTCCATGGGCACAAAATTGAACTTCAAACTATAGGTATAAATTACAAAAGAAGAATAAAATTGGTAATCTGAATATAGTGTGACCCAAGCGAATAGTTCAGTTTTCCAGCTTTGAATTATATGGGCTGCATGTGACATTGAGGTTAAAAGAGACAAAAGGTCACTCTGGCCAAATCAAAATTCAAACTGGATGTTATGATCTAAAAGCTAAAAAAAATGTGCCACTAGGCCAGGATACACCTTGATGCATTTGTCACTGATTGTTTAGTTGAATATTATGATTCTTCTGTTTGTCTTTGATAAGGAATCTCTGCAGATTACAGCTCTAAATATATATATGTATATTATGTGTTTTAAAATAGATCTATATTGTGACATCAGAGATATTAAAATAACTCTATCGATTTGACTCTAGATAAAATTTGAGTTATGGTTGCACAGTCATGGAGCATCAATGTGATCAACAATTGCTATTGAAATTCAATGGATTGTAAAGGACAATGGTGCATTGGCAATATTTGTAGACATACTAACTGAATGTCTACAGAACCAGCCGTATGAATGTTTTTGATTTCCAAAAGACACAAAGTGCCCAATATTTGCCGCAGGAGTAGACTAAGCCTAATATGTGCATTCTGAGTAAAGGTTTGGCTGACAGTTGTTCTCAATGATGTCAAATATGGAGTGTCAGCTCTTATCAAAGTACATGGTCTTTGGCAGCATTTAAATCTCAGTATTAACCCTAAAGATGGCAAAGAGTTCAGCTTGACCAGGTAAATTCTTTCTGCAATACCTACCTTGAGGTTACTGTTCTTTTGAATTTCTTTCATGGTGTTGTTCAAGTTTGTCTGCAATAATAAAATACAGTAGAAGGTCCATAAGATAGAAAAAAAATCATAGAATGAGAATGTCATTAGGATCTAGAGAATGAACTTAATGTCTTCCTCTCCTTTTTGTCTCAAAATCAATCAGAAATACAGGTTGGTAACTTTCAGTTGTTTCAGATGAAATTATGTTATGTAGGACTTCCTCAGTGTGTGCAATGCCAAATGAAAATCTTGAATCACTGGTTCAACAAAGGAAACCTAGAACAACTAGGTTCTATTGAGTCAGCTCTGATTGTAATAAAAGGATATCTATAGTAGTAACCCTGAAGTAAAGCAAAGAAATATTGGCATTATTTTATACTATCTGCCTAACTAACCACTAGGAAAGTGGATCTTAACAGATATTACATATTTCTTTTAAACATTACGTACGTGTCCTTTATTTTATCACTTTCATTCATTATCCTGGTGTTTAGTTTGCCACAAGAGAGAAATATCCACAGATATCAAACAAATTTCCACATACAGTGCACAACTTGAAATTTGAAATGCTTTGATATGCCGCAGCAAGTGTAGCAGATTTTTCTATCTCTATAGAAATAAAAAGCAACAGACCTACCATTTTTTCACTGATGGCTATGACCTTAGTATTCTGCAGCTCTCTCAGTTTAAGGGCATTTTGCTGAAGAATTTCCTTTTCTTCACCACTCTGAGGATAAGAATCAAGGGACAAATTACAATCACCTCTTTTATTTCTGTGGTGGCCCAGCAAAACCAGGTAAAAATTGCTAGAGCTTATAGAACTGAGATATACGCTTTTAAAAGCAGTTTAAGATTCTTAGCTGTGATGAAATTCATGCACTGACAAAGCCCATAGTTGGTCAAAAATTTCAATTGTTGAAAGTTTTTAAGTTTGATTTTTGTAAAAGCACTGTGATTTAAATTTATATAGTTGACTCAACTTTTCTCGATTTCTTGTTTTTCTACTTTGCGAAGTCATATCTCAGGTTTTTTAGTTAAGATATTTTGAAAAAACAGTACATTCTGCTCAAGAAGGAGTTCAGAATTCAGAATTGCCAAGAGCTGAAAATCAATTTGTAGGAGGGTTGATAGCGTTTTCTTGGGACACAGCACACATTCGTTTTCTTAGCTTCCAATTTATTCTTGAACTATAACCTCTCTAAGATGTGATAATTCATAATAATGCATTGTTTTTTTTTCTTACCTCCTCAACATTTAGCATTGCAAATAAATTGCCATAGTTAAATGTAGTTTTTAATAACAAATCATATTTCATTGCTATGGTTGATAAGTAGCTTTGTATGGGGCATTCAAACTTATGAGTCATTTGTTGACCTGACCAAATGACCTAAAGAATATATGATTTTTGTGTTTGTTTCGTTTTCTTTTTTTTTTTTTTTTTTTTTTTTT
>BMAT01002135.1:180463-191847 GCA_019649035.1 Elysia marginata | reverse complement strand
TTCACAGAGGACAACATGATTTTTTTTCTTTAATACTTCCCTTTCATTATCCTACTATAACTAGTCTTGGATGGTGATACTTAAAAAAAAATGCATTCTTTTTTTTATCTTAGCTCCTCTAGGTTTAGCATTTAGGTCAAAATACAGATTTTGACACAACCGTTATAGCAGTGACAAACTAGGAAACCTTATTCTCTAATAAGTTTAATGTAGGGGTTTTAGGCTACCTTGGTTTGAGCCAATCCATCCAGTACATCAGCGACTGAGTTAAGAGGTACATTGGTCAATTCTTTGTTGAGCTGAGGAAGATACAGAGTAAACCAGTTACAACTCAAACACTCAATTTATCACTACTTCACAACATTAATTTGAATCTAACTATGATGTCCTGGCATGACTTTTCCCCTGTAGGCCTAAATCAATATATTTGCACATATCTTACAACCAGTCTCCAATGTTTTCGTTTTCCTATTATGAGGCGTTAAAATTTCAAACAGTGCATTTTATAGAACATCCAAACTTGCAGGATATTATCAAAACTTTGCAAAAGCTTTTTAAATCATGAAATGTAGCGAAAGAAATGCAATTTGTTTTTCAAAGTAAAATTTCTGACATCTGACTCATATGTACTGGTAGAGAGACATATCACATTTTTCAAATAGTCAAAGGTTGCTCCATGAACTATTCCTAGTATTCACACAACCTTTTCTGCGGGTCATGTTTGCAAATACATGTAAAAAGCATCAATAATCTGCCATGGCTCAGATACAAAGTGAGCTCACTGTTTATCTGAAACAAACACACACAAACATGTGATCGCATACACATACACAAAAAACAAAACTTAGTTTTCCATTCCGCTAATAAGACAAAATAAATTTTCTGATGCTTTGGTTAATCAAATAAGAAAGTCAGAAAAAAACACTTTCGGAAGTTTCTCAAAAGAAAAAACAAGTTATGCAAA
Organism: Elysia marginata; assembly: GCA_019649035.1. NCBI lineage: Eukaryota > Metazoa > Mollusca > Gastropoda > Plakobranchidae > Elysia > Elysia marginata. The sequence goes on along the minus strand of BMAT01002135.1, from coordinate 190,883 downwards.
GTTTTCAGAGTTTGTCTTCATGATCTACTTCTATATCAACATAGTTTTTATATCTCTTGGATGAGTTAAAAAGAAAAAAATCACACATAGAGAGTACGTTTTGATCTTCATTAATAGGCTCACGTAAAAAACAGGGTAGAAATAAATATTTCTGAGAAATTTCTAAGATTAAATTTCCAGTTTGTGTTATGTCTGGAGTTTTCATCGCCTTTCTTCCAATGTAAACTACAAGAAACCACAGAAACTCAGCTCCATGAGAAAAAAATGAACTTGCGATAATTTTAAATATTCTAGTCACAAGCAAGATTCAAAGTCTGATGAAGATTCAACTTTATATACAGTTATGTTTGTGAGAAGTTAATAAATGACAGTTTGGCAAGCACTTTTTTGCAAAACAAGTACAAATGCGCAATGCTCCAAATCTAATTTATATCTAACATGATTCACATAAAATTAAATGAGGGGCGGCCAGACAAAAATAGGCGTCTGTTAAAAATGCTCAAAAGAAGCTACACAAAGCTTTACTTATTTATTTTATGCTTTGTCCGTTATCACATGCTGATATCATGCATACTGACTTAACACCACCTCATAAAAAAGACATCCATCATGAGAAAAAAGCAATACTAAAAACAGTTCCATTAAGAGAGAAAGAATTAGGTAGAAATAGGATTACTGTAACTAAGATTTCAAACTCAGAACGTCCAACATCAGGAAACATTACAAGACATGATGATCTGATGTGAATGTGTCCCTAAGTATGTCCCTAAACATGATGTGCAGTGAGCAATGGTGATTAACCAAAATAAAAACAAAAATTAATGTTTCCATTAATAAGACCTTTCACTTTTAAGCGTTATCCGTTCACTTTACAACAACAGCCTTACCTACTCCTAACCACTATCAGAATACATTAAAATCCTATTTGGTAATTGAAAACTTTTACTATTGTTAACTGTACCAAGCAAATTTATATTGGTTTACATTCTCAATCAGTACAAAAAAGAATTCCATTCTCAAAACTAAACATAGCTATAGTGAACCTCAAAATACCAAGGTGGTAATAACAAGCTAAAAAATCTCTGCCAAGATGTTAAATCAAATGCTAAATCCACCATGTTTCGTTAAATAAGTGAGAGGACTTTCATGTGCCAAGTTTATCTAGGAAATCAACATCACGATGATCACATAGAGAGAAATAAGAACAAGACCATAATAATACAATGTAATAGCACCATCACAGAAAAGAGACATTCGGAGAATGCCATGCAGAGTTGGTTTTTTAAAATTTTCCTATAGCTAATTACTAGAGTAAACCTTAGTTGTATAAGGTTCTCATGCATTGACAAACATGCAGACAATGCATAATGTGCATGTATGGAGAAGCAAGAAAGCATTAACTCTTAGTATGCTGGGGTCAAGGTCACATATTTACGGAGCTCTTTTTAAGGGAAAAATTTAATTTATGGGGTGTGCCTCCGCCATATGAAGTGGCACAAAAGTATTTTGGTACAATTTAAACGCCACATGAGGTGGTCCTCCATACACTAATAGTAAAGATGAGAAACAATTTGGACTATATAATATTTTGTAATTTCTGTACTTTACTGAGGGTGCAACTCCACCACATGAAATGGCAGGCCGGTATTTTGGTACCATTTAAAATATCACATAAGGTGGCGCCCCTTATACTAAGAGTTAACTCACATATAACTCTCATTTCTGAAAAAAGCCTAAATTTTTTTATCCAAAATTTTTGTTTCCTGTGCCACCCCATAGGCACATTTATAAAGCATTTATTTTACAAACGTATTTCATGCACACAGACATAGTGCCCTGGTAATCAAAGTGCAGTATCTGCAGTATAAACCATATGGTACATAATGCACTTTGATTGTCAAGGGCAGCATAGAAGCAGGGTGAGCTTTAGTTTTTGAGTTTTCCTACATGGTATGAACCCCTGTCCGATTCTCATCACAAGTGTATTAGACAGGTTTACACATTTAAGAGCAAGATGAAGCGCTCCAAACAATAAGAAACACTACATTTTTATAAGCAGTGATTTTTTTTTTAGTTTTTAAACAAAGAAAGAAGCTTGAGATTGTGTTTGACATTGAACATTTTTTATTTATAAAGATGGCACTGGGGTTTTACTATGAATTTTCACAAATCCTTTCCTGAAGTGGATTTTTAAAAAAAGAGGGAATTTTAAGCTCAATCAGAATATTGAGAACTCACTGCTAACTTGATTGTCAGAGACAAAATTAATTATGGTAGCCATAGATCTTTAAGTGATTCAATGTAATACAGACATAGAGAGAGAGAGAGTGTGAGACAAAAAAGAGACAGAGAGAGAGAGAGAGAGAGAGAGAGAGAGCTGACGGAGACATACAGAGAGGGCGGAAGGAGGCACAGAGAGAGAGAGAGCGGAGACAGCCAGAGAGAGAACGGAGGGAGCCAGAGAGAGAATGGAGGGAGACATAGAGATAGATACAAAGAAAGAAACGAGAAAGATAAGTCAGGAAGAAAGATGTGCGCAAAAGAATGAAAAACAAGTGCAACAGTTTTCAACAAAAAATAAGAATGTTGACAATGCAAAAGAAACAAGCAATTGAATATTCTTCAGTTAACAATCTTGAGAGCTTGTCCACAATGAAGATTGTTCAATGAGGGCAAAAATATCTCACAAAAAATTCACGGCATAAACAAATTTGCTTAGGTAGATTTAGTCTGACTTTAAACACACACACACAAGCGCGTTCCAAGGTGCTACGACTATCATGCCTGCAAAACGGAAAACTTTGTTTAAAGCAGCTGAAAATGCAGAAACCTCTGAGACACAAATCAAGAGGCCATGCTGAGATTGAGATTTGGGGAGAGAGACATACCCTAGTCAGCTGTGAAAGGAAAAGTTTGGGGGTTGAGAAAAAAAAAAAGCAATATGTATAGAAAAATGGTTGGAAAAAAGAAAATCATGAACAGTGAAAGGGATTTGTTCAAAGAAAAAGCATTGCCCAGTTATATTTCTTACTGCTTAATACTATTTGGGTTTGAGCAGCCCATGTTCTGTAGGGTTTTTTTTATTGGACAGAAGCTAGAATAGTTGAGCTGGGTTAAGCAAAGTTGTTATCATTTTGAGTAGCTTATTTAAGAATAGATAAATAAACTAAAATTAAATATGATTTATTTCCACTCCTTACATTGGATAAATATTACTTGCACAAACAAGAGCCGTCCAAAAAGTAATAGGAAAGCTGCCGTAAAATACACAAAGGCTTCTATATTGAACTGAAATGGAGTGGAAACTTGCTGTGATAAACTGTCAACTTCTATGTGTAGTCCTCATGAAGATCTATGCGCTTGTGTCGATGGGAGACTTTGACAGATACCTCCCAACAGAATTTTACATTAGGTTATGAGAACAAATGTTATGCTTCTTATAGGAGGCCTATGTAATCCTCAAAGTTCTTCCCTCCAATAGAGAGCACTTTAGGGGTCCATACAGGTGATGGTTGAAAGAGATTGTGGGTGGATGAGGTATCAAGTCCCATTCAATTGGATGGATCCAATTGACTATCGGACTGGGTGTGTAAAGCTTCTTGCTGATGAACAATTTTTTTGTAGGTAGAGTTCTTTGAAACAGCTTATCAGAAATATAATGTACAACTCATTTTATGTGTTTCCCCTTTACAAAGCTACTTTTAGTTTAAGATTTGAAGAATGCATTTTCCAATGAAATTCAGGCAGTGTCATAAAATTTTCATAGCTGGATGATGTTGTGGTGAAGTTCACTGTAGTTTTCCTATTAAATGAAACCATGGACGCCTTCAGTCGTAAAGGTCAAGGTTAACACAAGAGTATGATGTTTTTTGGACCTCAGCATATGTAGTGTTAAAAAATGGAGGTATGACAAAATGTTAACCGTTGTGAAGGGGTTCAGCTTCTTACAATATCCAGCAGAGTTTACATATTGTCCTTTTGGTAAGATATCTATTGGGATTATGTGTATTAAGTCCTAAAATACAGAATCCATTAGTTTACTTACAGTTTGCCGCATTTAAAAAACTACTTGGTATGTCAGTGTGGCGTCATACAGTCATGTTTCATCATCAATTATCAGATGCTTTGTAAACTCATGAGCTAGTCTTGATTTATCTAAACCAGGCCTGATATCAGCAGAGTAGCATCTACGCACTTTATCAGCAGAGTATATAAAAGTTCAATATTGGTTCTCAAAGCTTGATGCAGTTTGGCTGATGTACATAAGACTTTTACAAAGGCAAAATTGAGAAATAGCAATCGATCAAAATAAGTTTTAACCAATTGTTTCTTAGATACAAAAGCAAATGCTCATTTTATTGGGAGATTTTTTCCAATAACTTCCAAAAGTCCTCGTATTGATGCAAAAGTTGGCGCATGATAGATTTGTTCTCAAGATATCACTGACAAATCCAGGCATTGTTTTTTCATCAGAAGCAAAGTAAAAAAAAAGTCACAGGAATATCACCAGACAAGTTGTCTCTTAAATCAGTGGTTGAGCATAAGGAATCATACCAAAATGCTGAAGTTATATTTCAAGACAATTTCTTATATGAAAACACTTCCACGTTGTTAGAATGCAGAACATTTTCTGCAACATTCTTTGTGTTATCTACACAATTCAAGAGATCTGTTGGAACACTTATGAAACCTGGTAAGATCTGCCAATAGAATGTCCAGCTAATCTAGCAAACACTGTGGCTCTTAGTCTTTATCGATCTTGTCTAAATAAAAAAAACTTAGACTTGGCTTTCTTTAACAATAAAAGAAAGTCCAAGGGCTGCTCATATCGGCTCTACAAATGGGATTTTTATTTTTTAGAACTAACAATGAAAAATATGACGCAAAAATTAACGTGTGACACTTCTGAAGTTAACATACTGAACATTTGGTTTGTAAAGCAGATGTTCCTAGCTTTCTGGTATTAGGTGAAGAGAACAGACTATGATAGCAAATGTAAGAGAGTAAGAAGCTTTATCGGTGTCAATTGTAAAAAAATTTCATGAATAAAGCAGAACAGCTGTCTTCAAACATGAAACAATTAAGGAATCTAGCCTTCGTTAATTTGTCAGCTATCATATTTTGACACTCAGAGGGATTCCTTCCAACATGTTATTACATTCTACAGGCCTCTAGCTGGCATTTAAAGCAAACCCAATGATAAAAGTACTGGCACATTTTATACATAAGATATAAAATACCATTAATTTGTCTCGTGCCTAAGATAATGGCACAATTTTTACCTTCAAAGACGCTGTTTTTATATAAGATATTTTCTAAGCTTTCTAACCTTGAAAATTTCATAAAATGATCCGGATTTGAAGGAACATATATATATAAATTTTGGTTAATTTAAAATATAGAAAAAAAAGAAGAAAAATAGACCTTTGAATGTAGTTTTCTCAAAATAGGAATTTTTGACTTCCGACTCACTCACACTGGACACGAGACATTTGTGTTTATTATAGCAAGGAATATTGGCTGTGCTTTTTTTTACATATAAATTAATGTTCACAACACAAATACCATTATGACGTAAATGTTGAGTAAATAGGCACTTAATTCTTTATGAGCTCAATATCATTATAGTCTAGAAGAGACACAATTATTCTTGAACAGGCGATGAAGAGAAAAAAAAATTGTCACATATATTGAAGTACCCCCACACATTAGAAGAGTGTCTTTCTCTTTTTTTTTTTTCTCTCTGTATCATACCATCTCTATCTCCATTTCCGCATATGCCTCTCACGTCCTTCTCCAAAACCCTAGTTCACTATTTCCTTTCATAAGCTGCACAAATAATTCCAAGGTTTAAACCGTGATTAATAAATTAATTATGCGCACACATTTATATCAACACATATTATGTTTCACTGGCACTTTAATACACTAGTTTTGTTTAAAGGATTCCATTAGCTAATTGCCAAAATTTATTTTAAAACAAACCCCTCAAAAAAACAAAAACGAAACTACATAATGATGTTTATAAACACCTACTCCAAGGACAAACAGTATTGTGACAGCTAAATGCTAAAACAAACCTGATCAAAATAATCTTGGAATGGGATGCTTTCAAGCCCAGAATCAGCCAGCTCCTGTAGATTCCTTTTCAGATCACCGTTGAGTATGTCGATGTTAGGAATGTTAAAGGTTGCTTTCTTCAGTTCCGCTATCTTTTTATTCAGTTCCTAAAAACAGAAACAAACGACAACAAAAACAAAAAAAAAAAGAAAATAATATCAATTACAGCAAGAACAACAATAACATAATTTACTAATACTTGGTGAGCTCAATCTATCAATGATTCAGGCGTCAGGGTGTCACATTGAAAAGTCTTAGCATAATTTGTTTACATGAGATCTCAAAAAGCAAGAAACAAAATTTTGTGATCATAGACAACACAACTTTTCACATTGCTCTTTTTTTTCTTTGGCATAAATAAATTTTAGATAGTTTTTGGTTATCTGCCTAAACTAATTAGTATCAATTGTTATTGCCTGTTGCTACTTGGGTCTAAATCTTGTTTTTCTTGCTTTGCTGTTTATCCTTGAAAAACCATCAGGATTTAGTGACAAGGTAATAAAACAAAGTGCCTGTTTATTTTAAGATGATTTATAAGGAAACGGTAAGTACCAATATGTAATAAATAAGATACCCTATTAAATTTTTATTAACTGACAATTAACCCCTTGTTTTTGTAGTACGTTTGTGTTATAGTTAGATTTTTTATAATGTTTGTCCCTATTTTCACATTTAAAGTTTCTAAGCTTCCAATGCTAAAAAATCATAAAGTTGTCAGAATTTTGCAACAAGATATATGACCCTATTTTGATTCAAAATAATTTTTAAACTCCTAAAAAAAAAGGTCAAACCCCCTTGCTTTGAAAATTCATTAAAAACAACTATTAAAGATAAATGCATTTTGTCATTTTTATAATGTTTCCAGAATTCTATGCTTTCTGGTCACATATAATATCCGAAAGGACAGTTTTAAACTTTAGCTGAATTTTCAGTATTGGGGTAAAAAATTCTTTAAGCAGGCGTTTTCAAAATCAAAACTTCCCTCTTCTAACTCAACGGCACTGGTCACGAGACAGTGTAACAATGAACTACAAGTAATTTTTGTTAAAAGCATATATTTGTGTCATACTATTCCTGCATTTCTGTTCATGGGATTGCAGACAGTTTGTCCCTGAAAAACAAGAAATTTTCAATCACCTTAAGCCTAATTACCCTACAGTGACCTGATGGGACAAAAAAACATAACCGTAGTCAAGGCAGCATAATGAAACTTTACTGCTGGGACTGTGCACATAGTAATAATTAGAGTTATCTCATAACGCTTAGGAACAATATAGTGTAATTTGAGCAGGAGTCCTTTAGGGTAAGTAGGGTTAATAAGTAAGCCATCTGGCTGTGCTCCTATACTATTGCCCCTTTGAAACTTTCATAAACCAAAAAAATTTTTAAAAATACATAAACCATTACGGGATAAACACTGTTACTACAGAGTTGTTTATCAGAGCCCTTTGCCCCAAACTCAAATGATTGATATGTTGATGTTTACATCTTTAGTAATAACTAGAATCCCAAAGACAGGCAAGCAGAAGAATCAATTACAATTTTTCTTCAAAGGCCTCATTTTGCTGGTGGCTTTATTTCCTGTTTCTTTTTTTTTTTCAAGCTAAATATAGATGCAAGAAATTTTCAAAGTTTAGAACTTGTGCTTAAACTAGAAAGTTTGAATCCCCATTAAAAAAATCTGTTCCAAACCTTTTTTAATGAACATTTTACAAACCTTGTTCAGTTCTAAGATTCTTCAAATGTTTATGTCACTCGAGCAAACCTTTCCCCATGGGGAAAGTCTTGTGTTTGAAACATGATTAGCGAATGCATGATTTTAAGTTTTGTACAAACTGACACCACACATGATCTTCTTGCTGTTTGCCATACTGTATGAGGATATTTAAAACAAAGATTATCTCATCAAAGATTCAAACTGTGTGAAACTAACATTAGTGGCCTTCACTCTTTTTCAAATATTGATCAACTATGAAGAAAAGATGCACCTGAAGGTCCAGGATTTCATCCAAATTTACAATGTCATCAAGATTCAAGGCACTAAAAATTGGATCATTCTTCTGGCAGTCTCTGAAAAAATAAAACAAGAAGGAAAAGTAAATGAGATACCAGGAATAGTGTTGCCAGTCTTTGTAGTACAACATGCCAACAGCCTATTCAAAACCTAGTCTTAAAAATGTCAATTATACTCAAAAGCACACATCACCACTTCTCACTAAAACCTCTGACAGTACCTTCAATATAATTACATTGTCAGAGCAAGGTAATAGTGAATAAACAATGCAGTGCTTTCAAAATATATCTTTTTCTTCAGCTTCGGCAAATACTATAAAGTCTATGAATAAGGCAAACTTTGTGAAGTCTTTCGGAGAGACACATGTGTGTTCATCTTTTGCAGGCTATATGAGGTTGTAAATGGACAGGTTAAAATTTCCAGTCATATCTGTAATCGCATAGTTAAGGGACTAATTTTTTCAAAAGCAAGTTTTTAACTTCGTTTCCTGCTAAGTATTGAGTTGATCCCAGGTCATTTTGAAAGTATATACCCAATTTAAACAAAATAGTTGTAGAATGGCAATGAGTCTCTTGTGGAATTTATAAAGTTGCAGTGCATCTGGCAATTTATTATGTAAACAGTGAAAAAAAAGAAGAAAAAGGAAGGAAATAGAAAGAGTGGCGTTACTTTATGTAGAACAAAAAAAAAAAAAGAAAAAAAAACAATTTCAATTTAATTTTATCAACACAATATTTTGCAATCCTTTGCTGTGTTGCTAACTTTGATTTATTGATTTTTAAATGCATTAGCTATGTAAAGTGTAAAATGACATTATTATCTTGAACAACTCAATAAATCTGCTCACTATTTACAAGCAAATATTGAATGTGCTTATATTTTGTTTTCAAATGTTTAAAATTGCATTGTTGAAAAATATATTGCATAAAATACAACATAGAAAAATAAAAAATATTTTTATACAAAAGATAAAGAGGAGAAATGGTTAAATCATGCATATTTAATATTGAAAACAATTATGTCGCTTAGACTATTGGGTTATTGTGGATTTGCAAAATTTCAAAACTTTATTATGAGAAAAAAATGTTTTTACAAAAAGAAACCCCAAAAAACACAGTTTGCTTTTCTTGAAACAGACAGTACATAATATTGGTAGATAAATAGTTACTCTTTTTATGGACAGAAAGATAAGAAGGCAATAATTTTCAAGGCCCTGTCTATCACTCTACCAAGTGGGTATCACCAAACTATCTTTGATTAAGTTTGCTTTCTATTTGAAAAAGACCAAACAAAACTAATATATCAGGATAATTTGAAACATTCTTTTATGCTTTGCATCCTTATTTTAAAATGATCTAAAAAAAAAAGTTTCCAAATTTGAATCATTTATTTATATTTTAAACCCAAAGTCAATTATTTTTAAAAGGCAAAGTTGTGAGGGATACACAGTAATATATAGAGAAATTTTATCTATTCAGATATGATTTTTATAGACTCACTGCAAAGTTTTGACAAGAGACAGATCAGATGGTGGATTTTTGTAGAAACTTGAGATATCAAGTCCATCTGTGAGAGCATCATCAAAGACCTGAAGGGTATAAAGAGGACGATCCATTTAATCAAAATGATTGTTATTGCCAATTCTGTATCACAAAATAATAACATTGCGCATTTTGACCAAATGAGTTGTGAGTCAAATGCCTTAATTTTGAGATAGAGACCTTTAAATTTTAACTTTTGTTATTTTAGATATTGATGCTAAAACCATTTCTGAACAGTTTTCACACCTAATTGATGTTGAAATTTCATGTTTTCCATATTTGATTTTAACTGGTATGGTTGCTAAGGCCTCAACACCTTTATGGTCTTCTTGACGCTTAAGGAATCGAACTTTTTTTTATTCGCAAAATCCCCCAGAGGCAAATTAATTTGGAGGGGTTTTTCTGTTAAAAAAAAGGGTGTAACACTAAAACGTACATAACTTTTTGTCTGAAAACAACAAATTGTGCATCAATAGAAAGGAAATTGAATATAGATTCATACAGAAGCATGATAGAGCTTTACTGTTTGTTATATTTGAAAGTAGAGAACATAAGCTTTTCTGTGGTACTAAGATCTTGCTACCTTCTTATTTCTACTTAAGACTCATTTGGACTGGTTGCAAGGCAAATAAGAGGTATTCAGGTTTGAAAATTTACATACCTGTGTTATTGTATAATTACATACAAATTTAAAGGCATAAGATTACATAATGTACAAAAATTAAAATTCCTAAAATAATAAAAA
>BMAT01002135.1:115970-128452 GCA_019649035.1 Elysia marginata | reverse complement strand
ATCTGGAAAGACAAATCAATCCCAAAACCTCTCAAATTTAAACTACCGGTACTGAAAACTTTGGTTTGGCCAAGAATGCTCTACGGTTGTGAAACGTGGACAATGAGGAAAGCGGATGAATTAAAGATAGAGGCAGCTGAAATGTGGTTTTTCACAAGATTACTAAGAGTGAGCTGGAAAGACAGAAGAACAAATTATAGTGACGTTCAAGTCTAGATTCTAGATGCCTGGCTCTAGTCTATAGATAGATCTTATCTTGGAGCGACCACTCGAGTCACTTCACTGTTTAGGTGACACGGCTTTTTCAAGCAGATTCACAACTCTTAGACAATTCAAGTTACCTAAATGAAAATTTGAATAAAATAGGTGAGTGAAGCAGATCTAAATTCTCGTTCTAGAGTTCAGATCCCATTGACGATCTAATGCCATCTTTTTACGCTTTCTAGACCCCGGTTTGTTTTCATAACAACAGCAATAAGAGTGTTGTCCCTTGTGTGTCACATGAAAAGGTTTCTGTACAGTTCAAAATAATGCCGGTGTCGACTTTACAAAGCCAAAATTTTTAATATTCAGTGCAAGGGGATATTCATGTTAAATCAACTAATACACTAATTTAAACGCATTTAACTCATTTTCCATAATATTTTAAATTCACTTCTAAAAATTAAAAGCAACTAAAACTTAGATTTAACTTTTATTTTATATTTCATCTGTTACAAAACGAGTATGCACTACAACAGCAGACACGAAAGGTACAACAGTACAACACTACAGCAGGGTGCAAAACATTCACACATTTCACAGCTCAAAACATTACTCAAACCCTAGACCTAGATCTAACGTTAGCTGATCGTGTGTTAAATGGTGAAAATGTTAAAACCAAGAGCTCTTTCCGATGTTCTAAGCCAGGCTAATACAGGTGGAGTAGGTAGCACACTGTAAGTAAATAAGTAAATGTTAAGAGTCCTCCACCGCCGAAGGCAGTCTCATGACTTTAGATATTTACCCTGGCAGCAGGCCTATACTCATACTGTACACACTAGTCACCTGGGCATTTTCAACTCATATTTCAGACCATTTCAGTAGGACAGCCTGTGAGGCGCTCAAATACTAACATTCCACAAATTTCAAGCACTGCCTTTAGCCAGTACCCATTTTACAGGTGGTTCTAATAATATAAATTTGTATTAATTGACAGAAGGCATCATGTTTTGTCACTGTCTAATGAATTCGTCAGTTGGAGACATCATTCATGAAACCACTTGACCAACTTATATTAAAAAAATTGTTTCTAGATCTATAATGTAGATTACAGATCTACTAGACTCCATGCATAATAAACTTTTCCTTTGTCACAATAAAAATAAAAATTGAAAGGAAGAACAAAATCAATTTATAAACTAAAGGAGAGAGGTTAGCAATCTAACTCAGACTAAGGATAAAAAAGAATAAATTTCTGATGACTCAAGATTACCTCGGCCAATCTATAGGAATTCTACTGAACTGTAATAAACTAGATTTCAAGTATTTAGAAAAAACAAGTCATTTGTCACCATCACGGACCATTAAATTTAACAGTAATTACATGCTGAAAAAAGTGCTTTTCTTAAATTCTATAGAACAGCAGTGTCAAAAAGTTTTACAACATTTAGGTGAGATGGTCATCTCTAAAAAATATCCCATGATTAGACCTTGGTCTTTGATACAGTAGTATCCGGTTAAACGCACTCCAGTTAAATGCACGCTATGGTTAAACTAACGCCAAATCGCTATGACCGATTTATTTCTATATAATCAGTACACCCTAAAGGCTTGTTATATCGGCTAAACGCACGCTATGAAATTGGGAAATATTACCTTTTAAGTGGACCAGGCTACCACTGGGATGCGTTTTGAGGGAACGGCCAGCATGATCACTCCACAGAAATTCGCATCATCTTTGTTAAAACGCAGGCCTATCTACCCACGCATGTTGTGTGAAGGGTAAGACATGGGGGCACAGGTGTGAAGAGAGAGGGTGAAAGGTGGACAAAGACCTGTGGGACGTCGATGAACAAATCAGATGACGCAAATTGCCAACACCTTGCCCGCCCATACTGTAATCTACTAAGTGACTGACAGTGACAGTGACATGTGGACTGTAGGCTAGCCCTTGACCTGTGTAGCATTGTGTGATTGGCTTTCTTCTTGTCCCGATCACGCCTCCCCTCTCCCTTTGTTTCCTTCTTTTGGTTGCAGAGCGATTGGCCTTTGCTAGACGTAAGCCTTTCTTTCATTTCACACAGATTTGTACAGCATGCAAGACGTAGTCTAGACCTTGTCAGAATGTCGTGATTCATCTTTTGTCAATCTCTTTAGATCTAATTCCAAGCCAGTTTGAATTCCAAAAGCCTTGGAGGTTGTTAAAAAGAAATTTCACTTCTCCTACTTTTGGAAATGAAGAAACAACTACACCTTCTGAGAGAAAAAAAAAGAACAGACCCCCACTTCCCCAACCCCCCCCCCCTCCCACACACACAAAAGAGAGCGATAAAGATCGTCCAAACGATGTAGCCTATATGTACCTGTATTTCTTAATCCTGGCTACCTACCGTCCATGCATGACGTTTGTACAACCAAGGGAAACAACTCGGTTTTAATGTATCGTATTCTAAAGGGAAATAACTAGTATTTTTTACTACTTTTCATAAGTGCACGCATCTCCTAAACGCTTGCTTTTTGGGTCTCCCAAGTGCTGTGCATTTAACCTGATACTACTGTATCAGCACTTCTCTGTCTTTTGACTTCACTGAATTTTAAAACCCTTAAAGTTTTTTTAAGCCTTAAATCTACCTTCAATCTTGAATACCTTTAATATGAAATAGTAATTTTAAGAAAAGCTATATAAATCATCTGCAAAGATGCTAGGTGCATGTTATGAAGTTTAACATCTAAAATTTACCTGAGAAGCTTATTTTTATAAAATCGAGGGATATTGGTCCAGACTTACACTAGTTAAAGTTCTTTTTTTTTTTAACCAATCTTGTTATATTATCATACATGTCAAACTTTTCCAAGGCTTCTTAATAGTGAAGGATCGTTGCTCGCCTTCTCTGGATTTGGAGACAAAGATGCCTCAGCAGCTGGTGCCATTGCAAGTAATATCTGGACCTCTTTCCAAAAAAGCGGACAGCTCTCTCTTGACGACAGCAAGTTAGACTGTGTGTTGGTGGAATGCAAGGTAGAGTGTCTACAGCAATTCATTAGCAACACTTTAAACATATTTCTAAAGAGTAAGAAAAATAGCTGTTTAATGATATATATTTTCCTCCACAGCGGCTACAGTTGCTGTACTTTTCAAGTCTTTTGCCCTAGACAATGTCACGATTGAAGAATTAAAGACTCAATTGAATCAAATTACAAGTATACAACAATGCCTAAATGGTTCAATTGTCCAAAACAAAAATTTCTTCATGAAAAATGACCGGCCGCATGAGATTCTTATTCCAACACAAATTAGCACTGGAAAAAGTAGAAAAAATATTGCCCAATTCATCTACTTTTTATTTCTCTTCTAAAATAATATTCAAACTAATAGAGAAATAATCTTTATTTTCAGAAAAATTAATGTAAGGAAAGATTAAATGAAACTATGTATACTTTGCCGTGACCTCAATTCAAAACAACTGCAAAGAGGAAAATCTTTAAGACTTACAGGGGTTTATATTTTACCAAAGTTCATTAGATAGTGTAAGTGATCATTTACATCTGAACTTTTAGTTTTTGATTAAAAAACAAAATTTGGAAAAAATATGTAAAAAATGTAATATGAAAATAGGTACTAAAAACTGTTGAGGTGTTGAATGTATCAATCAGCGCAATAAAATATTGTGACCTGACAATGAATTTTTTTTTATTGATCGATTTGTTAGATTCTCTCAGATACATTTTGAAACATCTTTTAACTTACTTATTCTGCCCTCCATTACAATTTATCCAGCTGTTGTTTATAAAGTATCCTTTAAAAATTTGTACAATTGAAAACAAATTCTGAATCTATGTATGTTAATTTTTCCCACTCTCTAACCCCCNNNCCCCCCCCCCCCCCCAATTTTTTTCCGCTTTCATCTAGTTTGGGAAGATTGCAATCACCAAAGTTGCCAATTTGCTTCTCTGTTTGTGCTCAGATGAAAATGTTAGTTTTGGAATGCTCAAAACTAAGGTAAGTTTTAAACTATGACGGTGTAGAGCACAAAAAATCAAAGTCCAGAAAGACATGACATACATTTGAACCCATTCAAACCAGATTTTTCGTTGTTTGGGGAGGGGGGGTAGGTCTTCAAATCTCATTTAAGTTAAGGTTAGACATAGTTTTGTGTAATCAAAGTGCATTATTTGAAAATGAAATGGAACTGGTATAAGCAGTAGTACAAAGATAAAGAGTAAAAGTTTTTTTAGGTGGTACTAAATTCACTAATATGCTTTACATAGATTCCTCGACAGGCCATTACCAACTAATTTACCTTCAGAACTCACAGATATATTTTAGAATTTTCTCCTTGTTCAGCTTTTTATTTAATGATTCCCTTGGAGTTTTACATTATACATAGCATTCCCCAATCCCTTGCTCTATAATTACACTTCAGTATTTACAGTTCACAACCTTTTTGTTTTACTCTGATTTTCAGTTTTAAATTAGTACATCATAACAACATAAGCAAATTGGTTGAGACCATTTTTTATCTTTTCGGTTTATCCTTTAAACTCCAATAAAGTAAAGATGGACCAGCCTGTGTGCATTATGGATGGTTTGGCCTAATTATCTAGCCCGGACTTAAGTTTGTAGTAAATTGCTAAACAATTGAGCTTGAACACACTGGTAATACTTGCTTTGTTTTACATTGCTGTGTTGGAAGATTGGCCAACCTTATACAATTTAGCAGTTCTTTTGTTATGCTTTTTTATTCTTTCTTAACTTTTATGTATTTTCAAAAAAGGTAAAATGTGATGGACCAATAAAACTTATTTGACATTTATATTTTCAGTTCTTTTGTTTCCTAAAATGCCATTAATTCAGATAAAAATAATCCTAGATTCAACTGTAAGCATAGTGCCAGGTTAAAAAAAGTTCTTGATATTCCATTGAAACATTTCTACCATCGCTAAATTTTGCCCTGGTGCTAGCATGCTGTGATTAGAGGAATGGGACGGAGGTCTGAAGTGGTAGCATTTGACTTTCAGTATGTTTAGAATCTATCAAGGTGAGGGAAGAAAGCGTTTGTCACATTTAATTTTGTGGTTGCAAACTTTTTAACTAACTTATTTGAAAAAATAAGATCAATATAGGGGAATTTAGAGAAAATGCTGTTAACCTCAGAATACACATCCACAATGCCTCACTCTCATCCAGTTACCTTTGTGAGCTGTCAAGTGTATACAGAAGAGATGTCAAATTAAAAGGTTTTCGGCCTCACTAGTTGCTTCCCCTTAGATTAAAAATTATAAGAGAACATTGACAGGTCAATGAAAGGTGAATACAAGATAAGTTGAAGATGAAAGCTAACAGTATGTCACACTGTAAAAAAGTGTGATTAAATGTAATTTCACAGCTCTTACATGGCTTATCTCCAGAGCAAAGTGTTTTATATTTTTTACATTAATAAACTTGAAGAACAGAATTATCTCTTCCAAAAATATTTTTGTATTTGATATTATGTTTATTGCATTAACACGCATTTGTCTCTCTATTTTTCTAGATAACAGCAATGTCATCATACCTTGAAGAGCCTTTGTCTCAGATCGCGTCTTCTTGACAACCTTGTTACTTCTACTGCAGTGGTGCTGAACAACTTCAATGTATAAATATATATATGTTCATCAAACTGGAGTTCATATTAAGGCCAATAGAAGATTATACTTCTGTTCTGTAGAAACTTCACTTTTCCAAAGTATGTGAGGCTTATGTTGAACAGACAATGAGCAAAGTTACCACATAGAAGTATCTTTGACTCCCTGGAATCACAGAGTTTGTTAGTGTTTGTAAAAGTCATCTGAGAGATGGGCGATGCTTCGTATTAAAAAAAAATAGAGTATAAGTAGAGCTAAAAGATCTGGGTTCATTTTGTGTGTTTTAAATTCTCTATATTTGAAGTTTTTTGTCAATTCCCAAGAGATTCAGGTAATAAGATTTTGATTGTAACTGTTTACGCAAAATGGGCCATGCCATGGTTATATGTGAAGTTGAGTTATGATAAAATTATAGAAACTTTGTCAAGATGATTCTTAAAGCTATAAATAAATACAGGAACGACCCAATTGCAGTGCCCTATTTGTACAGTTTTGGTAAATGAAGTAGCGTTTAATGTGATAAAATGGTTCAATTTTTGAAGAATACCTGTTTCATTTTGTAAAGGTGTTTTTTGAAAAGCCTGAGTAATGTGAATTTGAAGTAGAAATTGTTGTTGTGTTTTCAACAGTAGTCCAGAGGTATTAGATCTTAGCATGTATGGAAATAATAAGCACCTGTTGTGAATCAAATTATTCAAGAGCGTTAAGAAAGTACTAGTCAAAATCTTGATGCTGTATGGATAATTTTTTTGCCTTGTTTTGTGAAAGGTTAAAGTACTTCAGTGTTTCTTTTGTCTTTGTGTTTTATAGCAAACGTTTAATTATTTTATGATAATGAACGTGTGGTTTTGAGAAAAAAAAAAGAAATGTTGCCCTACTTTTAGCCTAGGAGTAGGACTGAAAAATATAAAGAAAAAGCAACATGTATATGAGTCAAAGTGATGCTGTATATGGTTTAACTGTGAAGAGTTGATTATGCAACTTATATGTTGTTTTTTTTTATTATTCAAACATTGATTTTGTATTAACTATTATATACATAGTACAGTGTATCTATCATCAGGTTTTCAATTGTTATCTATCCTTATTTTTTTTTCCCTATTCCAACAGTAAAGAATATGATGCAGTAGAATTCTTTTCAAGCAAAATCAGCTGAACAGAAATGTTGGGTGAATTAAAATAGTGATTAATGCTTAAGTGACTATTTCATAAATTACAGTGCAGTCCACTGATTCGGAGCAGCCAATTCATTTCGAAATATCAGAATTCTTGAGTTAAGGATTGTCAAAGGAAAAAAAATCACCAGTTGAGATTCTAAAACAGATTCAAATTTTTTCCATAAATTGAATTACATGGATTCTACTGTACCATAGCTAAACCCAAATGAAATTGGCAGTCCTTGGAATTTCAGTTAAAAGATGTTTTACTGTACTAATACATGAGGTTTTTGGAGTTTGAGATACATCTTTTCACCACTTTTAATGCCAGGATGATGCAATCATCCCATTCATCGATTCAAAGATACTAAAATCTCTCTGTTCATAAAAAATTTTGTTCTTCTTGTTGTCGTTAAAGAGTCTGTTACTTATACCATCATGTTAACAATAATTAAGATAGATGACCTTCTTGATTTGTTTTTTGTTTCATTGAGATCATATGTTGTATGTTCAACTTGTAAAGTAATGGAAATTGATTGAAAGAAAAAAAACCCCAGCAAAATAAATTAAAAAGAAACTGAAGTTGATGCATTTTATTTTACGTTTTATTAATACATGTACAGTTTATGTGACATGAAAAATGCAAAAATGTGAAAAACTGAGTGTTACACATGTACTTAAAGTACCCGGTATTGATGTTGTATTTAAAAAAAAATTTTTTTTTTGTTTGTTTTTTTTTTAATAAAAAAAAATAATAGTGATCATTGGTCTTTCAACCAGTGCAAATGAGTTGAATGTCCGATATTTAAATTGGAATTGGGTCTTAATAAAAGTACACCAATTCTTCCTTTTCTTTCTATTTTGAACTAAAAGAATTTCCGTTGTCTTTTCACAAAACTGTAATAAATTGAATGCAATTTTTAATATCTGAAAGCTGAGAATTATGAGCTGCTCAAAATATCACCACCTAAGTATAATTTGTGACATTTGACACATTTCTACTGATGTGAAACACATGCATTGTCTAAATTTCATGTTCTTTATACTTTTTCAGACAGTATGTCTCGATCTCTCATCCATGGCAAATGAGGCAGATGTAGGAAATGATTTTTTTAAAGAAAAAGCCATTTGAAGGTCCGATTTTTCTTTTTTTTTTCTCTGTATTTAAAACCAGCAAAAGTTTTGAGATCTTTCCAGAAAATATTGACATTTTTGTAAATTTCTATTACTTTTAAAAGCATGGAAAAATCTCTCGTTCAAAGCAGCCTTGCTTTTGAAAGTGAAAATTGGGACATATGACTCATTCACCTTGGACTCGAGACATATTATAAAAATAAAATTACAAATTATACCTACGGTAGAAATTCACAGTATGGGAATAGATAAAACAATATTTAAAGCATTTATTTGCTACAGATCTCTGAACAGGTTATACTACTTACTAGTATTTATGAAACCTCAGCCCACCAAAGAGAGGACATTAAATGCTCCTGGGACAATTTTTTATGATACTGTTTAAAATACAGTAGAAACCACGAGAAGTCAACTTGCTTGAAGTCAACTCTTGGTTAAAGTCAACACCTCACAACGGTCCCAATTTTTTCCTTTTTTTTTTTAAGTAACTTTATTTCGTATTAAGTCAAATGGAAAGATATAGAGAGACCCAGATGGGTCTTGGGAGAGACAAAGACTCTTTGAAAGAGAAATAGCGAAGGTGGGTGGGTGGGCGCTCTTTGTTTCCAATCATAATTCAAGACTTTGCATGCAGCGCTTGCTCGCCTGCCCGAGCCCACTGGCCTGGCCAGGGCTAGTGGGGAGGAGGGGGAGGGCTAGTGCCGCTGGACAGAAGACAGTGACACTGACAGGTGCTGATTGGTATAGATCACTGAATCAGATGGTTCTCCCTCCTTCCCGCCTCGCCAAACCACTGCGAACACAGTGTTCATGTGCACATACCTACGCATTCCATCCCTGCGTCTACATCTAGGCTAAGCTAGCCTTCGTCATTTCTCAGAGTAGCTTCCTAGTGGTTACACTGCTCTCGTTGAATTTATCTAGTTCTTACATATTGCAATATGATGCAACCCTCCTCCTCCATGAAAATGGATAAAGTCAACCTCGCTTAAAGTCAACACCTTTTTTCGGTCCCGATGCGTTGACTTTATCCGGATTCCACTGTACAAAACTGTACCAAAGTTTAACTTTAAGATCAAGTTGTTTCCACAAAATGTTTGTATAAAAAGTCCAAGCCTATCTGCGTTTGCACCAGTTTACTGGTTTACTTCTGAAACAAGAGAAATCCCAATAACTGGCAAAAATGTTTAAATAAATATGGTGCTCATAAGCCTCAAGCCTGACAATGATTACCGTACATGTACAGTATCTAGATTTGAGGGAGAGCAACTTGAGTTGTACCAGGCAGACTTACACCATGGCCTGTTTTATTATTCTGCTGTCCATAATGTTTGGTCAACGTTTTAATAATAATTGTTTGGCACAGTTTGTCGAATCAATTTGTCGTAAAAGATATATATTTTTTCTTTTGCCTTGGATCAGCTTTGGTCAACAAACATTCGTAACATGTTGTGCCACAGCAACAGAGTGAAATGTACTTTAAATTTCTTTTTTTATAGATTTTTTTCTCTACAAAAGTGAATTTTATAATTTATATTATACGTAATTTCTTATAATTTGCACAATTTATCTCTGTAGGGAGATTCACTTTTTACGGAAAAAAAAAACTTCAGTTCATTCAGCGTGAAGCCATGAAAACCAGGTATTTACAGATAGATTGTCAAGATAGCTTATTACAAAACTGTCGTTCGATCAGGCAGACAACAAAAATGTAGTTGGTGTTGTGACTGTGAGCGAAATCATGTCTTATAGCTCATCTAGCCCAGAAACTAAGCTCTTTGAACAAGTGCTATGTTGTAGTGTACCTCTTGGACATTTAAGTGCATTTAATTAAATATAAGTTGTAAAACAAAAGAAGAAAGGGTTCAAAGCCTGCATGGATGATGTTGAAAAACAAAAAAAAGGTAAAGACACAATGATTTCAGATGATATAATAAAGAAAAATGAGTATTTAGAATTTAGAGAATTGAAAGAGACATGAATGAATGGTAAAATTGCGTTCTAAATTACAGGCCCTTTACTGTTTACATCATACATGCACAGTTGGTGAATCGTTAAACTATCCAAAACTCAAAGAATTTTAGGATTCCGGACAATGTGTGGATGAAACTGAGCGTGTAGATGAGAGATCACATGGCGCCAAATATCTAGTGGAGCCAGATGTTTTTCTCCAGATAAATTCTAGCTCAGGTGACTAGGGGCGTCCCCTTTGTTATTGGCCGAGGTGGAGTTAAGAGCTTTTTTTTATAATTTTCCAAAATATTTTTCAAAATAAAAAGCAACTAGAATTTCGTAATCAGTGACACAAAATTTGCAACTTAAAAAAAAAACCCAACAAAAACATGGAGGGAAGGCTTTTTGACGCCGATTTACCAATATAACGTGCTAATAGGTTTATTTTGTTGCTTTTTTGTTTTACATTTTGGACTTCCCTTCATTCTGTGGTATCAAGAATAGTTGCCAGTGTTTATGAAGTCATAGAACTGACGGTTTGTAGATCTGTAAAAATATGATCGCTTAAACGGAACTCCTCTCAACGACAAACTATCTTTTCATATATGAAGTATCTACTGTTTATCGGTTCAACCATATGTCGATAGGCTAACTGGGTGTAAAAGGGCTCATAACACCCACTATGACCATAGGACGAAATAAAAACATGAAATTTACAGTTAAATCCCTTTAAAGAAGAGATAAAGTGAAAAGCCCCAATTTTTAACAATTAATACAATGTCTCTAAAACTGTAAATTTATGACGTTTAAAGTTTACAAATTCGTTTTCAGCGTTGTAAAATCAGCGCGAAAAACATCATCTCATACAATTTACTTGGTTTTTCGTGGTGTTAGATTGCACAAATCTAATACGGAATGAACACCCTCTGAAACAAGCAGGTTTACTTACTTACTTTACTTTGAGGCCTTCCGCTAGGAGTGTCGTCCGACCTCGCAGCTTCGGCAGCCTTCTTTATGTCTGCGGTGAAGGTAATCTATTCTTGTCTTCTTTCTGCAATCTTTCTTAATGTTTCCAGGTTTTTTGTGATGTGAGAGAGGTGCTCCGATTTTGCAGTATCTTGAGATCGTTATTGAGAGCCATTGGAAGTGTGGTGATCGGCCTACCCCTGGCTCGCTTTCCATTGTCGTGGAAATAGAATGTCATAGCTTTGTTGGCAGGGATCGATGGTTCTCGCCTAAGTACATGACCGAACAGCCTCCACCTTGCTTGCAACACTTCCAAAGAAATTGGGGTTTGTTCACATTTTTTGTAGAGGGACTTTTTTTGAAATTTTCGTTGGGTATCGAATTCCCAGAACCCTTCGCAGCTGCTTTCGATGGAAAGAGTCCAACTTTTCTTCGTCTGTTTTGGTCAGTGCCCATGTGCCGCAATTGTATTTACAGAACTTACCTCATTAAGGTGTTATATAGCCTAATTCTTGTGCGCTGCTTGGTTTTGTCCGCTCTGTCCCATATCTGTTCCATCTTGTTCAATGCTATGTTTGAAAGGTGTTTTCTGTGTTCTATGTCTTCTTTACTGCCAAGCAGTGAACCCACTTTCTTTGATGTTTTCCATTCCTCTGAATGTTTTCTTACTGAGGTGTGCTCCGTTTTGTCTACATTGACTTTGAGTTTGTGAACTTTGAGTGTTTCTTCTATTTTTTTCACATTCACTGGTTGGTGGCCAATAAAGTCTATGTCGTCAGCATATACTATCTCTGTTGTGTTTGATGGGCTGTCGAGCGTTGATCTCACGTTTTTCAGTGCTTGTTCAAGATAGCCGATGAAAAGTACGTTGTCTCCTTGAGGGGTGCCTATGTTTGTGAGAAAGGGTTCTTCAGTGTTGGCGCCGCTGATTTTGACGTTGAGTGTTGTATTGCTCAGCAGGAACTGTATTATTCGCTTTTCGTCTTCCGTGACAAGATTTGTCAATAATTGCAGTAGCTGTTTTCTGTCAATTGTGTCAAATGCCGCAGACATATCTATCCCTGTGATGTCTATTTCGATTTCCGCATAATTGAGAACCTTGGCTGAGATCCATCTGTGGGCCCATACTACATCAGACGTACTACGGTTAGGCCTGAAGCCACTTTGACTACAAGAGATATAGTTTTCCACAGCATGCCTTATTCTAGTTAGAGCGATAGTTGAAAGCACTTTCCTTATAGAGTTCAACAACGTAACAGGGCGCAAATTTTGTGGTGGTCCTTTTGGTTTTCCTGGCTTGGGTTGCGCTACCAGGATTCCATTGTTGATGTCTAGATCTTCATGATTCTCGAATGTCTTATTCATATCATTGCGATTTGACTGTCAAGAATTTCCGGTGCAAACTTATGCGGGCCCTCCACTACGCAGATCTATCGTCAAGCCATA